>NKZC01000124.1:0-46662 GCA_002374385.1 Metschnikowia borealis | reverse complement strand
AAAGCTGGAACTACAGGTACAATGTGGACACACTTGGAATCATGAGAGGTAAGTACCTCAACCCAGTGTTGGGCGTTGTCTTTGGAGAACGGGCAATTCGCAACTGTCTCAAAAAACAGTTTGTGGATATTGCTAACGAGGGCCGCAAAAACCTCGGAAACATTCCTGTGTTGATGTCAGAAACAGGAATGCCTTTCGACATGAACAATAAAAAAGCTTATGAAGACGGGCGCTATCAATCGCAAACGTCCGCACTCGACGCTTTGGCCAATGCCCTTGAGGGCTCAGGCATGCATCACACTTACTGGTGCTACAGCAGCATCAACTGCCACAAGTGGGGAGATCGGTGGAACAACGAGGACTTTTCGTTCTGGTCGCCGGACGACCGGGACTTGGCATTTGATGACCTGACTGATACCACATCCTACTCTTCCAAGACCTCGCTGAGGAGAAGAAGCAGTGTTTCTCCCTCGCTTAAAAGCATTCGTGCTATTCAGGAAAACTGTGGTACTCATCAGGTCATGAAGACCAAATTGGCGCATCACAAGAAGAAACTCTTGCCAACACTTTTCAAAAAGAGCTTTCTTACGGGTGTCCACGAAGAGTACTGGGAATCTGAGGATGGTGAATCTGTGACTGGACCTGATGACTCATCTTTGATTTCCATATCCAGCGACAACCTTCGCTACAAACACCTCAAGCAATGTTACCCTTCGCCTGACGGTGTGCGTGCTGCTAGTGCCGTGGTGAGGCCGTTCCTAGTGGCTACCGTTGGGACTGTTGTGGGGACCGAGCTCGAGTTGAAAAACTCTAGAATCACAGTGTCTGTGAGATTAAGCACATCCGAAATGGAGAAGGCCAAAACTATACCCACGATTTTATTCGTGCCCAAATGGCACTACCCCTATCTAAACTATAAGGACATTTACTTGAACTACGGAACACTCAAGTACAACCACCAGAAAGAGTACTTGGAATGGTACCATCATGAGGACACCGACTCGAACGAGGTGCCAACGGAACAAACCATTGTCATCAAAAACCACAGTGGGAACATTGAGGAAATCAACCCTACACCAGACGGGCCTACTGACCTGGAATGTAAGGTTTTGTGAGTGCACCAACAAAACACTACACATGAACAATGAAAATGAATAATTTTTTATCTATTAAAATTCCAAGTCATCTTGCTTTCTCTTTCCAGAGTCCTTGAGCTCCTCCTTTAGCAAATTCTTAACATAATTAGAAAAGTAGTCCACGTACGGCTTGAGGCTGGACTTCTCATAGTCTGGAGTACTTCCCGTCCTTGTGACCACCGGAGCCTCGGAATCCGAATCCTCCACAGGTTGACTAGAATCTCGGTTAACGCGTTTAGCCTCCCACGTCTCGATCTCGTCGTGTAGAGTTTGTAGGTTTGGAGCGTTCATGGGATTGAACCCGTATGCATCGTCATCCATGTCGTCGGACAAGTTTTTTGCCGGGTCAAAAGGGACACAGACATTACCAGTACCTGGGTGTATGCAGAAGGGCGACTTAAGCAAGTGGATGACTTGCTTGGACACCTCGATATCCAACCGTGGGTACATGTAGTATAGGATGACGTCTCTCTTGGCTTCATTCAACTGGGATACTTGTACCTGGTTCTTGAGCACCTTCTGTGCCACCGTATTGATATCCTCCCACTTCTGCTTTGATGAGGAGGGACTAGCCTGGCCCTGCCACTTGCTTTTCAAGGCAGTTCGGAGTGTTTGCTCTGGAATAAACGAGAGTAAGTCATTGACAAGATTCCAGTTGGTATCGGACCCTGGGTAGGTGGACCATGGGTCTTGGTCTTCGAGAATGACCTCAAAAAATCTCTTTTTCAAGATCTCTATAGACCTCTCCACATGAGGGTGAAACGGCCTCTTGATATTTACAGACGTCTTCCCGTTTCGCAGTGACTTGTTTCCTAATACATTGAGGTACTCCACCACTGCTTTTCTCCCGGCCTCATCAAGAACACGTGCACGTGCATCGCTTACCCAGCAATGTGCACCTCTTCTTCCTGAAAACACCCAGATGAAGTATTCAAAACCAAAGTCCTCTCGAAGAGCCACTGACATGACTTCCGCAGCCACCTGGATGAATTTCCAGCACTTGGTGCATATATCTGTTTTCGAGCAGCACGTTCTGATGTCGTCATAATCGGTCAAATCAATATCAAACACGAGCTCCTTCAGAAGCGGTTTCATGGCGTTCTGGGGGATATTCTTCTTCTCCTTTGGGTTGACAGAATACACAGCACCGATTTCAAAACGCGTGGGGTTGGAATTGATCACCGATGTCTTAAGATCTTCACTGTTATTGAAGGAATTGTACCGCTGGTACGCTCCCAGTCGAAATTCATAAGCAAACTCCCGCATGGTGAAATCTTTGGTTGGCTTTGGCGAATGGCTTAGCCACGTGAAGATATGCTTGAATGGGAGTAGTCTCTGGTAGTAAAAGAGCATGTCCGAGGAAGAGGGTTTGTACGACTTATCGTGGCCGCCCGTAGGCTTGGAATCCTCTGCCTCTGACACGTAAATGTCTGATGATACAGTGGCCATAGTTGAACGCTTCGCGTGTATCAGAGAGTTGATACGCGTTTCCATCCAAGCGCGAAGCGTAAGTTGGAGTCTCATGTGACGTATCACGTGACCAGATGGCAGAATGCTTGTCAAAGTAAAGATACAAAGCAAGAGGTAATGGAGTCAACGAAACAAAATGTTAAGTATTTGCAAATGCAGAAAAGTAAAAGTTTTATGTATGGTTATTCTATATGTTCTCTCGTACATCTACTGGTGGACAAACACCAAGGAAACACCCTCATCTCCGGCCGTGACGATCTTGTTTCCACCGTCAAACGTGGCAAAGTCCAAGACTCCCATGTTGTGGCCCACTCCTGCAAACAACTCCTCGCCCGTACGTGCATCCCACTTGTAGACCTTTCCGTTCATACTGGACCCCACCAAAATAGGCGTTTGGTCCACGAACTCAAGCTTGGTGATGGCATCGTCCACCTTCATGGTACGACGGATCTTCCATTGTGCAGAGTCAAACAAGAGAATGTCTCCCGACACGAGACCTGCAGCCAACACGTTGACTGCTGGGTTCTCACACCACGACAAGGCCTCTATAGAAAGCTCAGAGATGTCCTCCACGTTTTCAATTGTCTTGACATGGTGCACGAGTCTTCCAGTATCCAAGTTAACAATTGCCAACTGGCCATCACGGGCTCCCACGGCAAACACGTTCTTGTGTGCTTTCAACGAGACCCATGGGCTCTCCACTCCCTTGAAATCATCGTGCGGCAGCAACTTGTAGTTGGGCGTACCTGCAAAGACATTCCAGTTGACAATGGTTCCATCTTCGGATATGGTGATTAACGTCAATTGCTCCTCCTTGTCTGTATCAACAAAAAGACCTGCGTTGCACTCTAAGGTGTGGTTGAATCCAGACATGATCTGCTCAAGCGACTTGGAGTCCTCGTCAATCTGGTAGACCCAGACTGAGCCGTCAGGGGCACCGAAGGCAAAGTAGGGCAACTTTGGGTGCACGGTAATCCATAAGACCTCCTCGACTTCCTCCAAGTCACCGAACTTGGTCCACTTCTGGCCTCCTTTAGAAGCCTTATGCACCTGGATGAATCCGTTCATATCGGCAGTTATGACGAATTTGCCGTCACCCGTGAAGCCTCCAGCAATCACACTCTCTTTGTGACCTTGCAACTCGCTGACAAACCGGGGTGGCTGGGTATGCGTAGTCCACATGAACGCCGTATTGTCACCTCCACCCGTAACAACCATGGGGAGAGAAGGGTGCTTGAAGATTGTGAACACACTGTCTTTGTGCTGGTCGAAATACGTCCAGGAGTTGTTGGCCAAATCGATTTCAAGGGTCTCATGGTCATCCACGTCCATATCATTTTCATCATCCTGGGGCGCAGGGCCAGAATCCTCACCGACCTCCTCGGCAATCTCGTTGATATCAACAAACTCGCCTTCTTCTTCGTAGTCGAAATTTTGCTCCTGGCTGGCGTCAGACATGTTGGTGTGGGTGATGCTTGGGAATAGTGAGTGCTTAATAATCGTGAGCTTAGGCATCGCGCAGTATACAGGTGAAGGCAAATAGTCATCTAATCTATGCTAGGTCTATATACCATACTACTAACTAACTAGAGTCATACTATGATCGAAGAGGCAAGAATTATGATATAGACGTATTTTACTATCTTAGAACTAGTGATATCCTGGACTATAGAGACTATAGACTGATACATTACATCAAAATACTACATCTATATACTACAGTATTATAGTATCTTGATGCCTTTCTTTTATTAAATGTTCTATAATGCTTCTTGTTACAACGAAAAGCCCGTAATCATCTCAAGCTGGGACTCCAAGTCCTGTTCGGCTTGCTTGCTCTCCAGCCTTGTCTTCTTGTCCTTCTCCAAGCCATCGCGAAGGCTCTCTGGGTCCAACGTGTGGATCTCCTTCTGGGGATTTTTGGAGAGTTCCTTTTGGATCGTGGATATGCTGGTCAAGTCCAGGTTCAATTTCTCGATCTGGACCTTGGTAGCCTTGGACTTTTGTTTCTGTTTCTTCGCAGAGGCCTTGGTCACTTTTGAGTCGGCCGCTCGGCTTGCACACTTGAAACTGTGTGTCCTTGTTTTCGTATTTTTCTTCACGGGCATAATATTCTTGATATACTATGTATATGCGCTTTTGTAAAGCTCTGGTGTTGTTGTATGGTTGTCTGAATGACAGTCGTGGGGGACTATTGTCTTGATGTGACTGTATACGGCAGTTAGAATGATTGCGAAAATGAAATTTTCTCGATGAGCATAGCTTATCTAACCACCCGTCCACCACACAATGCCTTCTAACCATGACCGTGATAAGCCCTGGGACACCCCGGACATTGACAAATGGAAGATGGACGAGTTTCGCCCCGAAGACAACACGTCCGGTTTACCATTCAGTGAGGAGTCGTCGTTCATGACGCTTTTCCCAAAGTACAGAGAAAACTACTTGAGGTCCATCTGGCCTGAAGTCACACAGGCCTTGGACAAGCACCACATTGCGTGCCAGCTCGACTTGGTGGAGGGCTCCATGACCGTCAAGACCACCAGGAAGACCTATGACCCTTACATGATCTTAAAGGCGCGGGACCTCGTCAAGCTATTGGCCCGGTCGGTGCCTTTCCCCCAAGCTTGCAAAGTTTTGCAGGACGACATTGCATGCGACGTTATTAAGATCGGCAGTGGGATTTCCAACAAAGACCGGTTCGTCAAGCGGAGGCAGAGATTGGTGGGGCCCAATGGTAACACCTTGAAAGCATTGGAATTGTTGACCAAGTGCTACATCTTGGTGCAGGGTAACACAGTGAGTGCAATGGGTCCATACAAAGGACTCAAAGAGGTCAGAAGAGTGGTTGAAGACTGTATGAAGAACGTGCACCCCATCTACCACATCAAGGAGTTGATGATCAAGCAGGAGTTGGCCAAGAACCCGGAACTTGCTCACGAGGACTGGTCGCGGTTCTTGCCCAACTTTAAGAAGAAGAACATTGCGCGTAAGAAGGCCGTGGACTCCAAGAAGCCCAAGAAGGTGTACACGCCATTCCCTCCTGCACAGCCGCTCAGTAAGGTGGATATGCAAATTGAGAGTGGTGAGTACTTCTTGGGTCAGAGAGAGAAGAAACAGAAAGAGTTACAGGAGAAGAGAGTCAAACAGGAGGAGCGCGTGGAGGAGAAGAAGAAGGAGAGACTGAAGGCGTTTGAGGCTCCAGAGGAGGAAACGTATACGAATAAGTTAGTTGAGCCAACGGAAAAGGAAAAGAAGGAAAAGAAGGAAAAGAAGGAAAAGAAGGAAAAAAAGGAAAAGAAGGAAAAGAAGGAAAAAAAGGAAAAGAAGGAAAAGAAGGAAAAAAAAGAAAAGAAGGAAAAAAGGTCAAGTGAAGACGACGGGGAGGCCAAGAAGAAGAGAAAGACTAAATAGCATCGCATATAAAACCACATAATTGTACGACTACAAATCAGACCACCGAATAGGAATATGGACCACCGAATAGGAATATGGACCACCGCGTAGGAATGCAGAGCACTGACTCTGTTGACAGTGAGATCGGATACAGTAGGTGATGCGATGTGGCTGTCCATATGCACTCCCTACAGACACAATAAACACTGGTGTCCACACAATTCCACACACACAAGCTTATTCAGACTAAAAAGTGGTTGGTTACACTTGAATTCATACTCTGTGTATGAAAACAGCTCTTATTAGAAAAATCAGTTGTACGTTTCCAACATTGTATGAACTGTGGATGCACCCAGAGCGGTGGTGTATGCAGTACTGAGTAAATAAAGATGCGCTTCTGGGCCCTGCAATTATAAACAGTACACTAATCCAGCCCACGCTCACCCACGGCCAATTTCGGATATTCCAGAGCCACAACTCTGTGATCCTAAAGCTACCTCTCTGTCTATCATGTCCAGGCTAGATTCTTTGCTTGCAATGGTGGATACCATAAACACAAAGGCGGACACGCTTGTCAACTCGTTTTCTGAGTCCAATAATTTGATATCCTTAATTGTGGACATCAACAGCTCTATCGCCGGATCAGACACGGAAATCGACCACATCTCAAACCTTATACAGAAAAACTCCTCATACCTTAGCGAATTCCAGACGCTCTATGAGAAGTCATTCCTCTTAGAATCTAACCTAGACCTACAGGGCTCGTTCACCAACGAGTCCAGCTACTCCAGCATCTACAACCAATATTACAACTTGTGGAATCTGTTTGAAATAGAGAACCGCCAGCTTCCGCCCGATTCTCCTGAGCTGGAGACGATGCAGCCGCAAGCTCCGTTGAAAAACATGCTCTCCATATCCAACCTCAACTTGAAGCCTCTAAAGTGCAAGAGCACCAAGGTGTCCAAGCAGAAATCCCGCTACAGGCTTTCAGAAGCATACACATTGAACCCAGTGCTAAATCAACATAGGGATGTACTGGAGGGCTCCACCTACACCAATGCAAGCAACATCATGGAGTGTGATACTTCCAAAAACACCGAACTGGCCTCAATTTCTTCCTATTCAGACGGAGAACTTGATGACTGGGACAGGGAACTCAACAGCTATTCTAAATCTGAGATGCACAACAGTATAGACATAAAGCTGCAGCAGGACGATGTATTTCAGGCTCCATTCTACGATATATCCCAACTGCCATTATCTCTCAAAACCAAACGGTTGTCCGCAGACGAATGTGACCTAGATGATCCGGATCCAGAGCCAGTGACTGTTGCTCAAGAAGATGAATTTACCAACTTGGAGAACTTCCATCAGTTTCTCCGCAAGAGCCGTATCGACCTCCGAGAAGCGTTCCCGGAGCCCAAAACTAAACCTAGTGCAGCTGCTCCTCCGAAAGAAACTTCTCTCTCCTATCGTGTGCCACCAGCGTTTAACAATCCAGCACGCATGATTCCTTCACATACCAAGCAATTGTCTAGTCAGCCTACTGTGGAGCAGGTATACTCTCTGTCATTTGACAGGAATCTCAAGTTCAGTGAGCATTCTAAAAAGCTACTAGGTCCCGAAGCCTTACCTAAGGAAACACCGTCCAAGGTCACGACGCCAGTCAAGAAGCAAAACTACGGTTTGTTCCAGCTACTTAATTCTCCATTAGGGTCACCAAGGCTTAAATCCAATAAGCCTATCCGTCAGCTAGATCTGGCCAGACCTCCTCCAAAAGTTCCAAATCTGTCTCGGGGACCAACTGCCCGAAGGTTTAGTAACGACTTCATGGGCATCTCATTGGCATCTACCTTTCTCAGTTTGGTGGGCACCAGTACCACCCCAGCTCCCAAGGATACTGTGCCAGAGGTCCCAAAACCATCCAAGGGCAAATCTCCGCCTGCCAAGATCAAGAAGTTAAAACGGAATCAAAACGACCCCATTGCTGCTAGCAACGAAATACGATCTAAGCGGCTTCCGCCTACGGAGCGAGGGAACAAGAGCAGCTCGTCTAACTCTAAAAACTCAGACCATAAGAATGACTCTGACTTGCACAAACAATTTTTTGTTCGAAGAACTACACTGCTTTTGAAAGATGCTTTGAACGAGTCAATACTTTCTTGAGTATGATTATCAGCGTCATAGAGGTTGGAACTAGATCTGGTTGAAAAACTCAGACTCAATCTCAGACACTGATATTAAGATGCCCTGGTTCAGATGAATTGAACTCAGGTGCTGATATGAAATAAGGTACTATTACCCACACCACCCACATTCCAAAACTGGTTGAATACTCAGGGAATTATATTTATTACTACTTTGTGACAGTTAAGAGAAACTGCGGTCTGATACAGATCCGCCAATGCCACTATGACTTTTCGCCAAATCTAACTGTCTTTCGATCTCCTCGAGTTTTGAACTCTTGAAGGTGCTAGGAAGCACTCCCTTGGTGTTCCTCTTGGACATATAAGTAATCGACGCTTTCGATCCGGTTGCTGTCTTGTACTGCTTATTGACAGTGACACCACTAAATGAATTCGTAGACACCTGCACGCCCTTCTTTTCATGGAAGGCCTTGAATGAGCTTACCACCGACGGCTTTTTGAAGATCTTGCTGAACCCGCTTTCGTCCTCGTCCTCGTCCTCATCTGTAGCCACGTCCTCCACGGGCCGTTTTCTGGTGTCTTCAAGGGAAATGTTGGAGCTGGAACTCGAGTAGAGGCTGTTTAAGCATCTATTTTTGAGCACCGACAAGTCCTCCACTCCATGCTGTCTGTCAGCTTCTTCTTGGACATGAGCATATTCGTCATCGTTCTTCGAGAGGAAAGACAATTGTCTCTGGACAAAAGACTCCTCGATAACAACCTTCTTCTTGGTGCTCTTCTCCTCCACAACCTCAGAGTCTGGGCTTGTCTGTTGGCTCTTTTCCTGGCTTTCGTCGTAGTCGTGGTTGACCTCGCTTTCAGACTCTTCGTTAAGAATGAACGGATGCATTTCATCATCGATAGTCTCGAAAAATGCAGTGTACTTTTCGTTTTTAGAGTTCTTCATGAGTTTCTGGCTCGCCATCAACTTCTTCTTCTGCTCTTCGAGCTTCTGTCTGCGGTATGCCATAAGAATCTCGTCCTCTTCGTCACTCAACTCAATGTCGAATCGGTTGACCCGTGCCCGCTTTGTAAGCTTGTGATTCTGGATATCATCGATCAACTTCTCCAACTCGTTTCTATCCTTGATCTGGTACTGCTCCATAAATTTACGCCGGACTTCCTCGTCGTTGAGGTCGAGGTTGAGCGTGTTATCGATCATTCTCTCGTCCTCAGAGTCAGCCTGGTCAGATACCTCCACGTCTGCTCCTCCCACGCCTTTCCATTCATCTTCCGACTCCTCTGCCTCACCGTCAACGATACCCTTGAGACCTCTTCTCTCCATCTCCTTTCTCCTCTTTCGTGACTGCACTTCTTTTCTGCGGATCTTGGCCTCGTATAGAGCGAGTTTGCGCTTCATTTCCTCCTCGTCCTCCTCGTTTTCGGACTCGTCTATATCCTCCGCTATAGGCACTTGCGTGTTCTTTTTCAAGAAGTCGGTACTCTGTTTTCCAGCAACAGAATCTTGCGAGTCGATCTGTGTAAGCATTTCCGAGTCGACTTGGGTCGATTGATCAGGAAAGTTGTCGAGTTGAGTGGCAATTGTAGCTTCACTCGTCTGCGTAGGTACGATTTCCTGGAAAGAATCTATGGGTCCAAAAGATTCATTGGGGGCATCACTTGAACTCATCAGAGTTTCGCCAGCAGGAGTACGTGGGGCCAAATTCTGGAATAGACGTGGCAGACTATCCTTAATGGAGGCCACATGGTGGTTGATTTCCGGGTCAATAGGGGATTCTGGAAGCGGAAGATCGCTGTGAATGTGCATGATAGGGTCCTCTTCATCATGGTCCGGCAATGCTGTTTTGACTGGGCCTCCGAACATATAGCTATCGTCATTTCGACCGTACAGATGGTCATCATGTTCAGCAGAGTCGTCATGTTCAACAGGTTCGCCGTCGTTAGCATCACTCTCCTCTTCGTCACTTTCAACCACACGTCTTGCTCGGTTCCGTCTCTCGTTGGTAGACTGTGGCTTCAGATCATCGTCCAAATCCAGGCCTGATTCTTGAGAGTCTACATTAGAGTCGACTTCACTGTCTGGCACATCGCTTTCGCTTAGCTCGATTGCGCTGCCTTCTTGATAATCAGCATCTTCGTTTTCTTGCAACGCCAACTTGGCCTTCTCTTGGGACTTCTCCTTCTTACGGATGCGCCTGGCCCGCTCCATTTCCCGCTCAAGCAAATTGCCCATTTCCTCCTCCTCCTTTTCGATTTCCTCAATCAACTCCAAATCGGGATTAGCACTTCTCATATCTGCGAGTTGTTTAGCGTTGGCACGGCGAAGATGGGTGAAGAGTGCGTCGTAGCTTTTCAGGCTCGAGTTTTCCTTTGAGGATGGGGCTGCACGTTGACCATTTGCAAGGTGTCGTTTCGAGAACTTCTGCTTTAAAAGGAAGGCTTTTTCTTTAGACAACTTGGGGATCTTGTCCTCGGAATGCTGGTTGTCTGCACTCTCGGGTTCTGAGTCATCCAAGTCAATTACAGGGGATGTTTTTGTAGGCGAAGACACCAAACTGTTTTTTAACTTCCTGGCGTACTCATCAATGGGCGATCTTTTGGGCTTGGCTGTCTTGATGGTCTCTGGAACCTTGGAGATGATATCGATGACGTTTTCGGATTCGAAATCTGACCCTGAGTCCAGTTCATCAATTGGTTTCTTAGTGTTTTCCTTCAAGGGAGAAGTGGTGGGACTCTGGTTCATTTGAGCCTCAACGCCGAAACCCAAATCGCTTTCCTGTTCACTATCAAAGGCATCGAGGAGATCCTTCACGGGGTCTCTTTCAGATTCGGTAAATGCAGGCTTGATGCTCTTGAGCCTTTTCTGCTCGCTCAACTCGCGGTCGATCTGGTCTAGCTCGGCTTTGGTGGTTGTGATCTTCTGTACAGAAGAGTCTAGCGTAGTATCTGCCTCTTCGTTCAAATCATTTTCTTCGTCAGTGAGAGAAACATGGGAGATCTCGTTCTCAAGCTCACGCGTCTGCTGAGTCTTACCCAACCCAAGGGTTGCATCTTCCGGAGCAGAGGCTATTTCAGTATTGCGGTTTGGTATGACCTGAGTATCTGCGAATTGAGAATCCAGGTGGACGATCTGTGTGGACAGAAGAAAATCAGACTCGTCAAGCTCCAACTGGGGGAGTTTCACCGCTTTCAACGGCTGTGTTTTGGTGACTCGAGTGGTTGTGTTTTTGGTTGGCTGTTCCTGGGGTTCAGCGAAAAGAATGGAATGCTTAAAGTCGGGGATCACCTGGGTCTGGTCCTGCTCATTCGTCTGCGCAGAGAGCCGGTTTTTAACACGGTCCAATATAGATAACAGATCGGCCATGGGGAAAGAAAAGGTGATGGATGTGTATTATTGTAGGTGTAGATTTAGTTATATTTGACAGGAGTCGCGAAGCGCGTAGCGTGAGGCGCGTGGCATCGCGCTCCTCCATACCATATACTACCATAATAGTTACTCCACTCACGAATAATTTTTTCTGGGATGGCAGTTGAAAGCAGATAAATTTTTGAATATATGCATTAATTTCAGAATAAAGCTTATGTTTTTTTTTTTTTTCTTACAGCCATTGTGCTAGGGAGGACTCTTGGTATAACTACCCAGTTGCAGCCGCTAAATGTTTGTCTGCAGGACAATCGAAATTGAATCGGAAAGAATCTTTGAATTTTCCCATCTCTTTGGAGTCCAAAAGTCTCTGACTCATCTCCTTTCGTTCAGTGTAGTCATATAGTGCAATATGAGATGCTTAGGAACCCGTACATCTCCTGAAATTGCCCATTGCCGGGTCAGACCGGCGAAATTGGGCATCCTGCATGTGGGGCACCGTGGTCGCATTTTTGACTCCAACGGCATGTGATTGGGGCGCGAGCGATCTCGCATCCTCGTATACACACAGTAGCCACGTACGCCCCAAGGTGGCTCCTTGCCCAAATAGGAAGCATATATTCGAGATCCTAGGCCCCGCCCCATCAATGTGCAGGCTTCAGATATCGCCCCGAGAAACAACAATGGGCGCGGAACAAGGAAGGAACTTCATACCGAGTCACGTGCCGTGACGCATCTGAAGCGACGGCGTTGTATGCACGCCACCAGATGTTTTTTTCTACCAACCATATATAAGGTCTCCAAGTGCCACAGTTACAGCGCCCTTTAGTTTTTTTTCTATTCTCGCACAAACCACACCATGCCAGAAACTTTCCTTTTTACTTCCGAATCCGTTGGTGAGGGTCACCCAGACAAGATCTGTGACCAGGTCAGTGACGCCATTTTGGATGCCTGTTTGGCTGTAGACCCTTTGTCCAAGGTGGCTTGTGAAACTGCCGCCAAGACTGGATTGATCATGGTTTTCGGTGAAATTACCACCAAGGCCCAATTAGACTACCAGAAAATTATTAGAGACACCATCAAGCATATTGGTTACGACCATTCCGAGAAGGGTTTCGACTACAAGACCTGTAACGTTCTTGTGGCCATTGAGCAGCAGTCTCCCGACATTGCGCAGGGTTTGCACTACGAAAAGGCCTTGGAGGAATTGGGTGCTGGTGACCAAGGTATTATGTTTGGTTACGCCACCGACGAGACCGAGGAGAAATTGCCATTGACCATCTTATTGTCCCACAAGTTGAACAAGGCATTGGCCGACGCCAGAAGATCGGGCGAGTTGGAGTGGTTGAGACCAGACACAAAGACCCAAGTCACTGTTGAGTACGAGAAGGACAACGGTGCTGTTAAGCCTTTGAGAGTCGACACAGTGGTTATCTCCACGCAACACGCTGACGAGATCTCCACTGAGGAATTGAGAAAGGAGATCTTAGAGAAGGTCATCAAGAGAACCATCCCAGCAAACTTATTGGACGACAAGACCGTCTACCACATCCAGCCATCCGGAAGATTCGTCATCGGAGGTCCTCAGGGTGACGCTGGTTTGACCGGTAGAAAGATTATTGTCGACACCTACGGAGGATGGGGCGCCCACGGAGGAGGAGCCTTCTCCGGTAAGGATTTCTCCAAAGTGGACAGATCCGCCGCCTACGCCGCCAGATGGGTGGCCAAGTCTCTTGTCAGCGCCGGATTGGCCAGAAGAGCCTTGGTGCAATTCTCTTATGCCATTGGTGTGGCTGAGCCATTGTCCATCCACGTTGACACCTACGGTACATCCAAGTACACATCGGAGCAATTGGTTGAGATCATCACCAAGAACTTCGACTTGAGACCTGGTGTCATCGTGAAGGAGTTGGATTTGGCCAGACCAATCTACTTCAAGACCGCCTCGTACGGTCACTTCACCAACCAGGAGAACACCTGGGAAAAGGCTAAGGAGTTGAAGTTTTAAAGAGCAGGCGCTAATGGAAGTACCAAATAATGTGACAACTCACACGCTAGCACGCGGACGCTCAACTCGTCAGCACCAACATTTACTTCTGCAGCATTCATTTTTACGCTTTTTATTTACATCTGCTTTCCTAAAGGGATAGAGTTTGCATTAATTGGGGTCCTCAACGGACATTAACTTTATAGAAGGGATAATATATGTTCTCGTTTTATCAAGTCTGTCAATAATTATGGGGCTTGTGTGCAGTTCGAGCGCCAGTCCTTCTTGTAAGTAATCCATCTTGGCCGTTTATCGCGGTGGATTTACGAGCTGCCCGTGAGATACACATGCGTAGATCTGGATCACAGTATGGCTTGGGTAACAACGCCGTACGCTCGCGCTATGCGAACCACCGCCATTAGTTACAACCTCTTGGCGCAACCGTCACGCAACCGGGCAACAAGACATTCCCGGCCCACTTTAAGCATTTCAAGGGCGGGCCTCAGGACAGTTAATGCAGGACCATGGAGTCAGGTCCCCAGAATGCGGCATGCGTCGTGGGAAGCCCAATCACCACTAGTAGGCGCAGTTTCCTCGACGAAGAACTATTGTACGCACACAGATCGTGTTACATTGATGCATAGGAAGGATGTGCATGCAAAATCTGGCGCGCATAAGGTTTTATTTTTCGGGTGGCCGAGACTTCCTTACCCTGCCATGGCCCCGAGTCAAGTGTATCTGACTGCGCACAGAAAAAAGGAAGTCGATGCCGAAAAAATTGAAGTTCCACATCCGTGTGGGACTGAAAGACCCTTGCCCGGCGGGTTAAACGGGAACACGAAAAACCGGGCGTAAGATGCAGAGTATTTCTATAAATAAGTCTGCCAAGGGGGTGACCACATCTAACCCTAAATATGTTTCAGTACGCTATGAGCTTAATAAAGACAGTTCTATCGATGAATACTTGGCTAGCGGCGGCAGCATGTGTGTCATCTGCACTTTCGCGCCATGCGTCGTAGCCGTCTAAGTTGCGTTGCAAAAAGATACAAGTGAGGGGTGTCTAAATGTGTGTATAAAATTAATGAATATAAAATGATGAATTGAAGTTTAGGCTCAAGGCCCAGGTCGAGTAGGCGGCCAAGTGCATGTAGTGCGTCCATGGTCCGTGTACTCGCTTCACTCTAAGTGCATTGTAGGGGGGTAATCATGTTTAGTTCTGAAGCACCGACACCGACTGCGAAGGGTTGCTGAGTGCTGAAGGTGGTAACAGTCCACCAGCGAACTTGATGCTAGGGACCATAGGCAACGACGAGGCGGGGTGAGTCACCTGTCTTGGCACACGATGCATGAAGTCCTCCCGGCTGGGTAAGTGATCGTTATGAGCAATGGGAGGAAAGTCCGTCACCTGTGGGCCTGAGATGTGCTTCTTGACGTCAGCAGTGTGACCCTTCACACAAACCCTTCTCCCGTTCTTGCCCTTGAACACTTTGTTGTTCAAAACCTCTTCTGCGGCCAACGCTGCACCTTTACGCTTGACCAATTTGGCGTGGAAAAGACCACATGCGTTACAGAGTGTACGGAGTCCGTTGGGTCCACGTCTCCACTCTGGGGTTTCTGTGGTACCACAGCGGTGGCACTCGTTCATGGGTCTATTGATCACCTCTGGTGCATTGTAAACTGCCATTTGCTCTGGCGCAATAGGCACGTATCTGGAAGCGGCTGGGGGCTCGGTGGGAGGTGGGTAAAAGATGGGCCTGTAGTAGGATTGTGGGAATGTGAGAGGAGACACCAGTACGGGGTGTGAGTAGTACTGGTAGGAAGGCACATGGGTAGGTTGTAGTTGTACCGGGGTACGTTGAATGTGTTCACTCAGGTAACCAGAGGGTCCCAGGATGGTTGGCTGAGGGTGTATGCTAGACTCTCTAGAGGAGGTGGACGAGAGGGAGGAAAGGGAAGAGTTCATGTGTTGATGGAGTAGGGGCAGAGTCTCCGAGTGATTTTGCGGTATGGATCTGGAAGTTAGCTCTGCGATGGAAGGAAGCTTGACCTTAGTTGCCTCTTGGATAGTAGACATGGTGGATCGACGATAAGAAGTTACCCGAGAACAATACGAGGGGGTGGACCTCGAGGCACTTATATACTGGTAGGCGATAGAAAACGCTTGCATGCTTCGGCTTCACGTACATTTTAAACCCGCCCTACAAGACTCTGCATAATGCACCGATAGATGTCATAACTATGCATAGAGTTGCATACACCTTACACGGGACGCATATCCGAATGAGATCGGGCGTTTATGCGCAGAACTCTTGCCAACCTGCATTAACCTCGAGAAAACCTGCCTTGCCTTGCCGCCCGGAGATAAGATTTAATACTAGGGGCAAGCAGCCTACGAGTGAAGCAAGGCACTGGTGAGCCTTGAAAAGAGCTTTGGAAAATTACGGAAGAATTTGTACTTTGAGATTGGCTGGAGGCGCATTTCAAGAATGACCCATGGCAAGGCTATACAAAATCCTATTGGTTCGAAGCCAGGGCCGCTTAGATTACCATGTACAGAGGTTGCGTTAAGATATATTTATAGAGACGAAATCAGTACAGAAAACACTGCACGTCCATAGATTGCATACGCATTATATCTTATTTCCGGCGTTGCAGGTCTCGCACTTTACCATATCCGCACCTCCCTCCCCCACCTGCAAAGTTATTTCCGCCTGCTCGCAACTACGCTCAGCCTCTGCCTTCACCGCACCCCCGGGCGACAAAGAAAGTTGCAAGTCCGAACAGAGACACCACCGTAGACCATGAGAGCAATCTTACGGCGTTGAAAAAACTCAGGCCACTAAAAGTGTACCACATTCCTCTCGTCGGGTCCACGGGCTAAAACACATGGACGTTTTGAGCACGATGTGATATAATCTATACCTGCATGTCCGATTATACAGCTCAGGTACACGGCCCGAGCCTTTCCGAGGCCCCGCCTCCCCGATCTTCATGTCGGCAAAAGCATGGTCGAGGCCTCGATACACGCGACCCGGTTTGCCTGATTCTGGCCTCCTTCACTCTAGCTCGAGATTGGGGTCCGTCTCAAACTTGCTCTCAAAGAGTTAGAAGGTTTTTCTTCGGGGACGTTTATGGGATCAAGGCGTCTATGGGCGTTTGTGGGCGCCCCCTGACTGTTACGATCTTCTTTTATTTACAATAGGGCTGCGTACTCGTCGTTCTATGCCAGATAGGACGAATGTAGATGCGATTCCTAAATCGCAGTTTAGCCGACCTCGCTTAAGCAAACTTTATTTTCTACCCAGTCCATGTACCATGATTGAGGTGGCTCTCTCACATACGTTAGTCTATGTGTCTCGTCACACGAAGCAGGTTCCTGTGGACATTCATGTCACGAACATTCGGAAACATCGCAGTATGCTTCCAGGCAGATATGTTTTGGAATGCAAATCCAAGTGCTTCCAGGGGAGAACCAAAGCCCTCTACACGTGGTGTTCAGCTCGCGAGTATCTCCGGCCCAACGTTGTGTTTGGCGCTTGGCCGCTTGCGCCCACATCTAGGAATGAAACCATTCGTGGATCTCTTGCTACATTACCTTTTTTGCTTTTCGTAGATATTCTCGGCATGGGGCCATGATTAGCATTCGCGACTTACATGCATAGTGTGCTGACATTACCACAGCGATCATGCACTGCTGCCTAAGTAGCTCTGGGACATGGCGAGATGAGATAGCTAGGCCTAAGCTCGGCTGCCCCACCCTTGCGGTTCGAGAAGCTCTGCCTCATGCAGGGAAGTTCGCCCACTTAGAACATTATCACATGCCGTCGCCATGACCTTCCTCATAAGACCATCTCAGTAATTGCGCCCATATCAACACCTGTGGTACTAAACGGACTTCCCATCTCCGTGTCTCCACAGCTCTCGAATCCACGGGAACCCTGTCACGGCAGCTTTTGCTGTAATGCGGTTTATTCGGGGCTTTGCCTTTTCTGGGAAAAGACGTAACGGATTTACGCACGACCTGCACCCACGCTAGCCCCCGACACATGTGCGGCCGAATCGGGTATCAAGTGCGAGCTCTCCTTCCTCTGCCTCTACTTTTGGGCCGCGTCATTACGAGCTTTTGATCTTTCACCTATGAAAAGTGATGTCACGAAAATCTTGGCACTATGCACTGGTATTGTTCGCTTGGCAAGCCACAGTTCATTCCTAGAGGGGCCAAGCCTCAGGCTTATGTCCGCGTCAAAAGACCCTTTGATTCAGGCTGACCGAGACTCTTGCAAACCTGAAACACAAGTTTCAGATCCACGATCCAGGCATAGGTATCAAGAGAGCCGTTCTGCTTATATATAATTGCTTCTAGACAATTCAATGTTGCGATTTGAGATATCTAGCGCGATGCCTCGATGCATGGTTTAACCCTACTACTTAGATTAATGCGGTACGTTCGAGTAGCCGAATTGATAGTCACATTGTTTGAAATTGAGCGGGGGGCCGAAGATCTTCCATGTGAAAATAATAACGAAGAAAATCTCGGGAAAGCCGGGCTCTTGACATTCCGGCAACCCCGGAATTAATGAGCTAATGCCCGGCCAGCCAGCCTAAACATGATCTTTCGTCGAGCCATTGCGCACAGTCATGCGCCTTCGACGGCTGCATATGCATGCTGCATGGGTGATGTATAGAAAGTAATAGCTGCATCCGGCTTATACATTGTCCCAACTAATCGAATCTTGCGCAAATACTCTTTGAAATAGCCGGCCATAGAAGCATTTCAGGCTGAAACCAGTGTGCTATTAATACTTTTGTAGATTTGTGACGTATAGCAACTTGTCGTGAAGAAATAAAAACATGCTCATGGTGTGGAAGTTGTGGCACCTGGAATGTCTTTACCGAAGACATGCATTTGAACTCGGTTATTACGCCGATTTTGGCTTCTATATTTACATCCGTGCATCATCCTTTATCTCTCCTGACATCCGTCCCTCGAGTGGAAAATTTTCACGGATGGCGTGCTTTTGAACCCGTACCTCCCACAAACGCGCTTGATAAATACATCCGTAAGTAAATGCGACTGATAAGTGCACCCGTACCTCAAACCCATATCTCAGATCCGTACACCGTATTCATTTTCCGGACTCCACATCCGTACACCACATCCGTACATCAATTTTTCTCACGATCCAATTACATCAACACAATTTACCATCTATAAGATCCCACCAAATGACTGAACACTCGACTGCATACGAGTTCCCGGCTATCCGTATGTAATCACTCCCTGCCATTCCTCGTCCGCTACTAACCCACAGCCTCTCAGCAAGAGTTGGACGCAAACGATGTCCCCTTCCTCAACAGAGACAAGTGTGCAGCCCACTACATCTCGTACTACAACTGTCTCAGTAAGGGCACGTCATTCTGCAAAGCCACCAAGGAACAGTTCTACGAATGTCAATACATGGCCTTGAAGCAAAGACTTCAAAAGCATTAATATAGTTTGCATAATATACGGAATTAACGAAAGGGTGTAAGAGGCGGCACGTGACCATGGCGAAAAATGCATGGCGTACCAAGGGAATTGAGTTTCCATCCAGGAAAAAGGCAATTATGGAACCACAGGCTTGTTTCAGATTTGTTTCAGGTGTCTGCAGTAAGTTCGCCTCCAGTGCTGCTTAGACATGGTGTTCCGCATCGAATGTAGTTAAACAGTTGTAGTCGAGGCTGGTTCAGCTGAACGAGGATTGGACATACTGCAATGAACCAATTCAATTTGTTTCATGTTTGTTTCATGTTTGTTTCATGTTTGTTTCATGTTTGTTTCATGTTTGTTTCAGAATGTCTCCCATTCCCTCAACCACTATAAACTGTTTCATCAACTGCCTTATGGTTGTTCCTTTGGCTGGTGGCCCCGGTGGACCTGCATGTAACCGCACACCTCGAACGCAGGACTTCTCATTGGCTCACCCGAAAACAATTTGACCGTTTCTTAGCAGCACACAAATCGTCCCCAATGGCCTTGACAGAATTTCCACCACTCCGTATGTTTATTCAGCATCCCACGTTTACGGCGTCAGCCATTTTTCCCGCCCGTTTTTCGTGTCCGCAACAACCACCCACCAACCCATACTAACCTCAGTCTCCCAAGATGACTTGCAGAAATACAAAGTTCCTTTGAAGTGGAGAGACAGATGTGCAGCATACTTTGCGCTCTATCAAACCTGTCTCATCAGACAAAGTGCCAATTCGTCCGTCGACTGCCACCACGACAAGCACGTGTGGGAGGAGTGTGAAGTGTTGGACTTGAACAGAAGAAAGGACGAGTTGTCTGAGCTCAAGGACAAAATGAGAAGCGAAAATTAGACGGCGTTCGCTGGATCTTGCATATCGTGCTGGATTGAATTTCCCTACCCAGCAACTATGGCCCTCGGGCTCGTGTATTATAGACAATACATCCATTACGTTATAAGGTGAGTGTAAGCAGAGAATACCAGTCAGGAATGAGCACAGAATGAAGAAGCTAAGGGATGAAGAGAAGAGGATTACGAAGACTGCTAATAAAAGAGGCCTGTCAAGAAAGTAATGGAGACTACTCAGTACCCTTGAATCTTAGAGAGTAGATCTGCTTCAGTCCATGGTCATATAGATCTGATACAATATTCCCGTCTGAAAATGTTCTGTCTGTCCATTAGTGTTCGTAGCGTAAGTGTTCGTATGAATGATCTATCAGTATAAGTAGTGTCACTTAAAGTAGTGTCAGTTTAAAGGTCAGTAGTACAGGACTGACTCTAAAGAGAGTTACGATACCCGAACAAACCAAGTGAATTCAGTGATGTAAGAAGTTTTATAGATGTTTCAGAGAGGTTTCAGAGAGGTTTCAGAGAGTTCGAAGGTCATTATTATTTCATATGCTTTAGGCTTCATGTTACATTCAAGTATCATCTGCAGCACCTGAATGCATATCAGATAAAGCAAGTGAATAAAGCAAGTGAATGGAGCAAGTGAATGGAGCTAACTTTACTATGTCTACTGCTTATAATTAATCTACATGCAGTCATTCAACTGTTCAGACTGTTCAATCACTCCCACGATCTAACCTACTGGCTATACTGAAGATGTCGAGACCATATTTCTGGTGCCTAGAGACTTGCTCAAAGACACAACGAAAGAAGGGCCCCAAGTAGATTTGCCTCCGCTGTCCACACTCTGTTATTATCTGATTTGAATACAAAGCTCTATCTATTGTCGGAGAATAAAATATCTATCACCGTCTGAGTGGAAAAAATTTTGCTGCTTATATAGGTCTGCGCACGTGATTCTGTCTCACGTGACTCGACATCACGTGATAATTCCGCAAGTCTCCACACCTCCCACCCTCGCGACTGATAAGACCCTACCAACCACCATGCCGCCCAAGACCAAGTTATCTGTTGCATCCTCGGAGCCGGTTTCGCTCGATGACTCTCCCTCCAAGATCTTGGATGCAGGCTCGGACTTCAAGGAGCCCGTCAGCTCCGAAACTGACCCCAAGGCAAAAGAGAATGTGGAGACTCCAGTGGACAACGAGCCAAACACTCCAGCAAAGGACAGCGAGTCAAAAGCCCCTGAAAAGGCCAAAGACGATGAATCCAAACCGGTAGAGGTGGATTTGGACTCCAAAGAAAACAAAACCCAGCAAAGGACCTCCCTTGAATCCACTGACTCCAAGGACGACTCAGAGGCAAAAGCACCGCCCCGCCCAGCCCGGCCCGTGAGCGTCTTTTCCAAAATGCAAGCGGATTTGCAAGAAGCTTTCCCCCAGGTTGAGGAGAAGTACATCAAGGCATTCCTTATTGCGTCCGAGGGCCGCATTGACCCTGCTTTTAACGCGTTGCTTTCGTTGCTGGATCCAAACTTCAAGCCCGACCCAATTGTGCCTCAACCAAAGCCAGCTCGCCAAGAAAACCCCAATGTACTCACAGATGACGAGCTCTTGGCACGTCAATTGCAAAAGGAGTTCAATCGGGAAGAAAGAAGAAGACAAGCGGCCACCAGAGAGCGCCAGAGAAAGCCTGCTCCTGTGGATAGTGACGACGAGTCTCCAGACGAAATCGACCAATTGAAGGAGCAATTCACTCAGGGCTTCGAAGAGGCAAAATCTACACTTAACGGATGGGTCACTGGACTCACAAAGAAGTTCAGTGAAATTGACGGACTGAGCTCAGACAAGAAGTCCAGCCCAAAGCTTTTCGGTGCTTTGGGAGGCTCGTCGTTCAATTCTGACAAAGAGAAACGGTTCAAGAAATTCGACGAAGATCCTGAAATCTTGTCACTGGACTTCAGCAGAAATGTTAACTTGAACGAGGAAAGACCTCCTTCTTTACCCAAGAGATCGCAGAAGTCTAAGGATGAGAGATGGCAGCCTCTTAACTCAGATGTGCCGGTCAATGCCGATGCGTTTTTGGTGACAGACCTGGAGGAAGAGGATAAGAAATAGCTGGCATATTTTCGTTTTAGTATATTCACTTATGTATAGTATATCTTAGACCACTAGTATACAGAGTTGGGGTGGTGTCAATATCATGGCGTTATGTTGAAGAGGTTTAATGCTTGAAACACTATCTTTTCGTTATCGTTCGTGCAGTCGTTACTAAGGGACACGTTCCCTAATCCTTTGTGGTATTTGCTCCAATCAATTAATGGAGCGGAGACCATCTTATGCTGAGAAGGCAAGGATGTTTTGTCGCAGATGAGACGGGCGTAGAAGTCAACCAAGTCCAGCTTGGAAGCTTGTTGCGCCCTCTTCCGGAGCACCGACAAGTCACGGATGTTCGTCTGTATGTTATCTCTGGTGGTATTGAGTAGCGATGCCGTGGAAGACAACGAGATGTAGTCGATGTTATCGTCCAAATCCGTGCGGTCAATGGACGTAGGCTTGGTCTCCTCGACCTCAGACTCCAGATAGTAGTCTTCGTCTTTGGGCGTTAAGAGAGGGCACTCGTAGTGTTGATTTCGAGAGAGCTCAAACAGTACAGACTTTCGGTGCATCATGTCCTTTTGTGGGGACAGTGAAGAGCATGGCGAAGAAGGCGAAGGCAGTCTTTCCTGAAGCGTGCGGAAATACTCCTTCTCCTCTAAGCGGGGTTTCTTCTGGGTATTGGTGATGTCCTCCATTTTTCTTTTGGGGTAAATTTCGGAAGCACTAGCAGCCATTTTGAAAGAAGACTATAAGCAATCTCTAGTTCTGCATGAAAAGCGTCAAAACCGACTAGTTAAAGAGATGGCACTTCACTCAGGCTGCAAGAAACAGGAGTGGCGGTTGTAAATAGGTGGCGTGTTGGGGGTGAACCAGCGTGATGAAGTTAAGTTCAGGTTGCGGCTAAGGACAAATTTCAGCAACAGACGACGGGGAGCAAAATCGGAAAGGAAAATACGAGCAAAGGACACTTTATAAGCGGCTAAGGATGCCTTTGTTATATGGCTCGAATTTTGGCCTTGCAATGATATTTTGTGTCAGTTCTGGCGTGGCGAAAATAGCGGTTGTAAAGGAGGAATAAGCCGTTGATGGCAACTGAGGTGAGGGAGTCGCGGACGAGCGAAATGCGCACTTTTTAATGGGTTGCGCACGACCATCTGCAAAATTGTTCTAGAAGGTACGGACTTTCGAAGCGAGCGATTGTCTCATGACTTTGACAATAGATTGACAGGGGGCACTGCGTTATTTTTATGTGCGATATACCCGATTTTGTGTAATGTTCGGCGTCTTGGAATGTGTAAGGAGTAGGGAACTTGAATTATGTGACAGGTGGAGATTTAGCAATCGCGCATCGAAACATGGCCAGATATATTCGCAAGATACCACACGATGCTGGGTGTGAACGATATAACTAGACAATTCTGCATAGAAAATTTTTTGGAGCTGCTGAAAACATCGTCTGAGCTCGAGCTTAAATTAAAACACTCATTAGTATTTGAAGATGATCTGATGCGATCTGATACGATCTGATACGATCTGATACGGGCGGGGACAACCTGAGACATTCTGAGACAATACCATCTGGCACACAATCAGATGTGAAACGTCTAAAACGATCTGGAACAATTGAAGGCGGTGGACAATCTGAAACAGTGTGAATAGACACCCCTGAAACATCTAGCGTACCTGCCACATTTAAAACGCCCTGACCCCAGTAAAACTCAATGCACGTGAACCACCAACATCAATATACCAAGTAGTAATGCTCGCATAAGATTTGCAGATCAGGGAAGAAACTCGCGGGGTGACGCTCACAGAACGCACGTGGGAGATGTGTGCACGTGACAGATAAAGCACAGACCCCCACCCCCATCGAAACAGAAACATGGTTTTGGACGTGGTCCTTTGTACAGGCCCGCTGCCCAGTTTATCCGGGTGGCAGGAAGCGTCAAGCGATAGTGCGGGAACCCGCGACAATTGTCAGACAAAACCGGGTCATGTGACGTGGGTATCTTACTATCCCACCAATCATAGCACACCTCACTGTTTGATAACACTGCACACGTGCATGGCAGCATGCATGTCGATTATAGACCAAGCTACCATGAAATGTACGAGCTGGTGAGTCTCTCCGACGCAGAAAAACTCGGTTAAACCTACACTACACCAACATCTGCCCCATCCGCACATCCCCAGGCTTAACACTTATTGCCTTACTCTTCAATTCTTGACCTAACCGCCCAATTCAACGTCGAGGTTGTCTTCGCATCCTTATCTCTGAGTTTCTCTACGTCCGAGCATCAGTGAGTTTCAGAGATTATGTCCGATCTCGAGCGTATACACTCGGTTGATCATTCGGCGGAGCTGCTCTGGCACATGTATAAAAACGCCAAAAACTTACTTCCTTATCGACGTCGTATGGAAAATCTCATATGGCGCATGATGTTTGTTAAGACGCGGAAGAGACTACTGAAAGACGCATCCCAGACCAAGCTCCAACTCAGCTCCTTCATCCAAACACCCTTCTTGGACCGTGCTGTTGAATCCATGTCCTCGGCTGAAAAGACTAAGGAGGACTTCAACTACGTGGCGCATATCCGCCAGATGAGTGAGGCTGTCACCAACAATGTGCCCAACCGGAAACGCCCGGCCCCCATACTGCCGTTTATGACACACCAGGCAGACCATGACACTTTCAATGGAATTGTAAAGCCGAGCATCCATCTGAACTTGTCTGCTGCTTTCAAGGGCAAGTCTTCAGATCACGTGGACGATGAGAACCACGGCTACTCTTTCCAGCTTGATTCGTTCACGCTTGAAGGTCCACTGCAAAGCGACTTCAGCCAACTGTATCAGAAACCTCCTTTTTCTCACCAGTACTTTGGTGCTCAAAGCCTTCCCTCCACGCTGACATGCATACCAACATCGGCCTTACAAGCTGAGAACTCCTTTGCACCAACAGCAGGTACGTATGGGTCGGAGATTAACTTGAGTAATACTCACTCTTCTCATCTTAGTCAGCAAAACAGCTTGTTTCTGGGGGTCCCTTCAACGGCACCTCAGGCCATAGGTGTACCTGAGAACTCCCACTTTCCTACAAATAAACGGAAAACACCGCTGCTGCTGTACGACCCATCGTCTTTCGTTTACCCAGCGGGACCCTCCTCCTTTCTCCTGGACTCGGTGCTAAAGCAGGACAACTCCCTCGTCAGTGTCTCTGACCACTTCGCATCAGGACTGAGGCCGTACACTCCGTACGAATTTGACGAACAGACTTCTTTAGCTGACTCGTACTTCCCCGGAATGGCTAATAAGGAGATTCTTTCCAGCAACACACCTCACCGTGTCTCGTTGGCGGGACCTCGTGTGTACGATGAACTCGACTCCAAGTTGACCTTTTTCGATAATAACGGCCAGGGAAATTCGTCAAACATATTCAAGCAAAAGCAGAAACTACCGTATCAGAATGTCCCCGACGAGATGAAAGAGAGGACAGCCAACTTCTGGATCGACGACTACTTCAACGAGAGCAGCAGTCCGCATGGGTCAGTCTCTACGTCAGCCTCGGGTACCAATTCCGGGTTGAATCGTGTAGCATCTGTTCCTGCTCTTGCTCCTAAGAAAAAGGGCAAGAAAACCAAATCTAAGAAGAACACCAAGTCAGACAATCCTGCAGTCAGTATGGAAGAGTATACGCCTCTTGGGGACATGAAGAGTGAAGGAAGGCCCCTGCTCAGCAAGCAAAATAGCAAGAAGAATATTGCAATGCCTATCTCCAAGACGCCCAGCGTCAATGGTAATATCGAATGCACCAACTGCTTTACCAAGACAACTCCACTTTGGAGAAGGAACCCCCAAGGAGAGCCTTTGTGCAATGCGTGTGGGTTATTTTTGAAGTTGCATGGTACAGTTAGACCTTTGAGTCTCAAGACAGACGTCATCAAAAAGAGACAAAGAGGTCAACTGCTGGGCCAAAACACACGGAAGGCTTCCACGGTCGGAGGGCATGCGGCACTGACGTCAAAAGGAGTGAAAAGCGAGAGAGACGGGGATGACTTCAGTCCTGCGCCAGTTGGGAAGAGTAACGCTGGAAATATCGGCAAAATGCAAGCCCAGCAAAGCCAGAAAACTCTGGCCAACACCCAAAGCCTGGCATCTCAGCCACCCCAGCCACCCAAGAAAGTGGTGGACGAGAGTAGGGCTAATTCTGCAGGAAACTTAAGTCCCCATACAGATGTGCTCCATCTGATCAACGAGCTTGTTAAAGATGAATGGGGCTCAGGAGAGCAGGGAGACACGGCCATGTTCGACGCGACTATGACGGAAAATAAGAGTCAATGGGACTGGCTTAGCATGAATATTTAATGGACTTGGGTGTAGATATCTACAGTGTTAGCGACTTATACATCAGTAATTCGTTAAAAGTAATTTCGACGCTAATTTTAACGATTTTAATGGTAATCAACGAAAATTAGTGGCAATTCAGTTTATTTCCAAGTTCTATGGCCAGTCAGTATTAGCTCATTATTCCTAATGCCTGACCGGGATTATGCGAATTTCCAGAACCTGGAGAAAAAATTGGAAATCGTCACATGCATTGGCACAATGAACTATTGACTAGTCCGGTAATCCTTCCAATAAATAGAGTTTATGCATATATTGAACTAAACAAGAATTAACCAAATCTTACCAGCACCCTCAAAATATCTAGCTAGTTACAAACATACCTTTTTCCAAATGGGAAGTGCAGAGTTCAGAAGTGTCTATAACCACACGGTGTCTTGCGCCCAAGGCCAGTGCGACTCTTCTTCCATCTCCATCATGCCCCGGCCCAAAGTCACCATTGAGTTCTGCGCAAAGTGCAAGTGGCACAATCGCGCCGTATGGTACCTTCAGGAGATCATGCAGACATTCAGCGACCCCAGCACCAATCTAGTGGCCGAAATCGCCCTTTGTCCGCTGTACGATAAACCCGGCATTTTCGAGGTCAGAGTAACGGCAAACGACACCGAAGAGGTGGTGATTTACCGCCGTAAAATGAAGAAGACCGACGCAGACCAATCGGAACTGTTCTACTATGACGGTTTCCCAGACTCCAAATTACTCAAGGTTTTGATCCGGAACACTCTTTTCCCAACCCAAGGGCTCGGCCACGTGGATGGCCAGTCCGACACTTTGAACGACTGCATTCCTTGCAGAGAAAATCAGTGAGTGACAGCTGACCTCACAAGACCTGGCCCAATAATAAAACTGACTACGGGCCTATGTTCTGCTCGTGCATGTAGCTGGCAGGAGACACCGAATTGGTCATGATGTCGCTCCATCCGCGCACTGCCACAGCGTACGGCAACGAGGAGCCAAGAATGCCGTACCGGTGAGCTTTTTGCGGCATGCCAAATAGGTTGTGAAATTGCTTGGTCACGTATGTTGGCGAGACATTTTTATGCGGCGCCCGGGCTCCTCCCTTGTGCTCAGCTTCGAGTGGCGTGTGGCACTGTCGGTTGCTCGGACTCTGGTTGTTGATTTCCTTGGTGATGGCCTTCCATTTTCGTTTTTCTGCTGTGACTAAAAGTTGGAGAAGCCAGCTGATGTCTTGCTCGGAGAACTTGGTGTCCTTCTCCCCCTTGCGTGTGCTGCTCATGGAAAGACAGCTTTGCGACGAACAGTAGACTATTCGGATGAACTTTGACACCTTCAGCGTGTTTCGTTTTCTTTGCCCGGTTTATATACCAGCTCACGGAGATAAGCACTCCTTGTCGTAACTGTGAGGGGGTCTACATTGAATGAGACTGGCATAATAGGGTGTAAGAGATTCGAATGGTCCAATACTGGCAGCGAGCCTATGTGCATTCTGACGGGTCTTTGTTAACAGGCCAAGACATCTGATGACGGCTTGCGATATAAAAGTGGTCTAACTCAATGTCCGGGGCATTGTGCATGATGTCGGCCAATTTTGAATATTTTGCTGGAGGGTTTGGATCTTGAGGGCATTTTTTTTGTACCTTCCTCAAAACCGAAAGCACCAACCTAAACGTTCCACCCCTGTTCATCTTCTGTATTGAAGAACGAAAGAACATCGATAATTTTGCGGTTTTCTACGATAAGATTATGTTACGGGACTATATGCATATTGCTGGGCGAGAACAATGGTAACCGGTCATTTCTACTCCAGTGCAGTGCGTATGCTATATAGTACACGAGAACAATGGCGAGATGCTGCAACTAGTATATTATTCATGACGGGATACGTACTGCCATTGATGCATTAATCTGTATGGCAACGGGCGAAACTATTCGCCCTCTGAGTAGGCGTCATCCTCGTCTTCTTCTATGGAATCTTCCGCTATGTCTTCATCCTCCTCTGCGACCTCACTGTCGCTTGGAGCAGCGTAGCTAACTTTTTGTCTTCTTCTTCCTGTTGCAATTGGTGCCGAAGTGCTTAAATCTTCGAGCTCGTCCTGGATACTAAGTTTGCCTTTTTTGGACTTTTTCGGAGCTGGTATAGTCTCTTCTTCATCGTCCAAGTCAATGACCTTAGTGCCCTTCTCATCGTCGGAGCTTTCTGCGAAGAATGATGACTTCTTGGTGCTTTTTCCCCGTGATGAGGGTTTCGAACTGGTTTTCTTGAAAAATGTAGGCAAGTCATCTACTGGAACTGGCAGCTGCTGGCGAGAGGAAACCTTGGAAGATGGTTCTTTCTTTGTAAGAGGCAAAGTGGACTGTACTTTGGATGCAGTCTCCTTTTTGACGGTAGGCTTTTTGGCCACCTTCTTAGCGGGCTCATCTTTTGTAGTTTCAGATTTCACAGCACGTCTTCTCTTTTTTGTTTTTTGTGCCACTCCACCAATCAAACTCATTCTCTCGGCTTCGTCAGCCACCAAGAACTGGTCCCAACTCTCAAGGAAGATATCCAAATCCTCGTTCCACAAGTCCTTAGCACTCTTGCCCAAAAGAATATTCAACTCCTCTTCCTTATTTCCCTTCTGCTCCAACAACTTCTCGTACCGTTCCCTGGTCAAAGCCCAGAGTGACATACCAAGCAAGTAGTCGTATTGCGAGTAGATATTGTCGGGGACATGGGTGTTTTCCTCGTTCTCAAGATCGTTGACGCCCTGTTGGTTAATTTGGGTGATGTCTCCAACCTCCTCTTCTTCCTCTCTGAGCAAGTTCTCTGCATCCTCCACGAATAACAAGTCGGAGTCTTTGACCTGCTGTCCTTGCTTGTCGAAACGAGCGAACTTCAACTTCATCAACATCTCCACCAAAATCGACCTTTTTTTGTTGGAAATACTCAACTCCTTTTCGATGATCATCTTGATGAATCTGGCTTGCTCGCTCAATTTCACCAACTGGTTCTGCAAGTCAGCCGTCATGTGATCCTTCCGCTTCTGGTAGAATTCGAGCCTGACGTAGAAGAAATCGCTCAAGATCTGGTTTGGACTATCGTACTTCTTGATCCGTCCAAATGCATCGAATGCAACCATATTGGAGTAACTCACACTGGAAACAAGCTTGAATCTCTCGAGAAGCCCGATCTGGTGAGTCTTTGCCATCTCAGCCTCGGTCAATTTAACCACAAACCTAATGTTGGAAGTATGCTGCTCCTCCATATCCTTAATCCAGGCCGACTTGTCGCTGTCAATGGCCTCCTGGAGGAAGTTCTTGACGTTATCGGTCCAGGTTTTCACAGGAATTTCCGTGATCTCCAAGGTCTTCTCGTCGACTTGCTCGATAAGACCCTTGACTTTAAATTTCTGCGTGTCAACCCTCTCGATATCTCCTTGCCAGCCTCTGTACCATGGAACTAATTCCTCCAATTCCTCACCATTCATAAGGCGTCTGATGTTATTCACCAAGTCTTTGGGGTTGAAGCAGGGAATGTTGGTGGACCATCCGGTACCTATACCTTCAGCACCATTCACCAAAATCATAGGAATCACGGGCAAATACCACTCGGGCTCCACGGTCTGCTCGTCATCCTGGACATAAGTGTACAATGGATCATCAAGCGGATTGAAGATTTTCCTAGTAATGTCATTTAACTCCGTGAAAATGTATCTGGGTGCCGAATAATCTTTTCCTCCAGCAGCACGAGATCCAAATCCACCATTTGGTTTCAACAAGTTCAAGTTATTGGACCCAATGAAGTTTTGAGCTAACCCAATAATAGTTTGCATCAAGGACGTTTCTCCGTGGTGGTAAGCGGTTTTCTCTCCAATGTAACCTGCCAACTGAGCAACCTTCATTTCTGTCTTGAGATTTCTCTTGAAGCATCCGAACAAAACCTTTCTTTGACCAGGTTTAAAACCGTCTAAAACCGATGGAATGGATCTGATATTGTCAGCCATGGAAAACAAAATCAACTCTTCATTGATGAAATTCTTAATTGGAATCACAGATAAATCAGAGTCAAGATGCGTTCCTGGTTGGAAACCTTGTAACCATTCTTTTCTATCGTCTGCCTTCTTCTTTGAGAAAGCCAACTCAATCAATGGGGGATCTTCACTTTGTAATGCATGGAATTCCTTTTGATGTTTGTCGAGACGAGAGAAGTACTCTTTACCTTCACTTGAAGTGGAAGTTCCCAAACCCTTGTAGTATTTCTGGGTCCAGCGACAAGTTTTACCCTCGGTATCGCGCCAGTGCTCAAACTCGGGCATGGAATAGAACGATAGTTTGTTGTTTTGCAGGCTTCTTCCCTTAACGGTAACCTTCACAATAGGAGTGATGAATTCAAGCAAAAATCCAGGCACACTAAGTAAACCAGGGAAACTAGACTCGAAGAAGTTGATTAGAAGACCTTTGATGTGCGAGCCATCGTGATCCTGATCCGTCATGATCATCACATGTCCATATCTGAGCTCATGAATGTTTTCTGCGGTATATTGCTTTCTGTGCTGCAACCCAATGATTTTCTTCAAAGCAGTAATCTCGGCGTTTTTGGCAATTTGATCTGTCGTTGCATCACGAACATTCAAAAGCTTACCACGAAGAGGGAAACACCCATAATAATCTCTTCCAACAACTGCGAAACCAGCAACTGCCAATGACTTGGCCGAGTCACCCTCGGTTAAGATCAACGTACACTTGTGACCTTCTTTGGTTCCTGCCTTATTGGCATCGACTAACTTGACCATTCCCTTCACTCTGGTCCGACGTTTTCCGTCATCTCTTTGCAAAGCCTTACCTTCGTTGGCATCAACAATGGTTCTGATGGTATCGATAATACTGGTTTTCATAAGCTTCTTGATGAACTGGTCCGAAACAACGGCCTTGTCTTTTTGCTTGGAGGCAAACTGGCCGGGTCTAGTCGTAAGCTGCTCCTTCGTTTGAGACGTAAATGCAGGGTTTTCAATCAAACAGTTGATGAACACAAACATGTTGCTCTTCACTTGGTTAGCCTTGATCATAGAACTCTTTCTCTTCTCCTTCTTGTTAAACTCCTCCAAAAGTTTTTCGATGATCTGGTCAGAGATGTATTTGACATGGGTACCTCCGGCGGTGGTGGCAATGGAATTCACAAAACTCACCTGGTTGAAGGTTCCGTCACTCACTGCAAAAGCAACTTCCCAACGCTCATTAAGCACCTCGTGCACGACAGAGGTGTAATTGTTGGCCGAGCTTTCGATACCCAAGTCTGGGCTTCGCTCCTGAATTGCCTTCACGTACATATCCACGTATCCCTTGAAATTCTTGACATTAAGCTTCTGGTCGTTCAAGTAAACACTGCAATCTTTCACTGTACCACACAAATCGTACACTCTTCTGCGTAACACGCTCAAAATGTCCTCGTCCAAATGGTCCATGTTGAACTTGGCAAGGTCAGGCTTGAACGTAATCTTCGTGTATTCCTTCTTGTTTTTCGTCTTGGTGATCGATGGCTTGCCAACCTTCAGCATATTATCAGTCCACGTTTGTCTGTAGAGCTGGCCTGTGTTCTGGTCGGCAGTTTCCACCAGGAATTCTCGCGAGAAGATATTACAGAGCTTGGCACCAAACCCGTTTCTTCCTCCCACGACTTTCTTGTCCTCGTCATCGTAATTGGAAGACGTAAGCAAATTTCCGAAAATCATCTCTGGAATCCAAATCTTCTCCTTGTCGTGGATTTCCACCGGAATACCACGCCCGTCGTTGGTTACCAGAATGGTGTTTGTTTCGGGGTCTATGTTGACACGAATATTCTTCATATTCTTGTCTCTGATCTTGTTATCAGCAGCATTGACCAAGATCTCATCGAAAATCTTATATAAACCAGGGACAATGGTGATTTTCTTGAACACCATCAGCTCAGACGGCTGGTCAAAACACCAGATCTCCATCTCATTTTTTTCTATCGACCCGATGTAAGTATCAGGTCTTTTCAAAATATGCTCGAGCTGGGAAAGCTTTTGATATTGTGACGAGGCGCTAATACCGTTACGAGGAGCCGAATCTTCGTTGGAAGATGGGGGAGATGACCTGGCCTTCTTTTTGGTCTTTGATTTGACCACCTCCTCGGTATCGGAAATGGCGAAATCCTCATCGGAGTAATCGGACATCTTTGTACTGGACGAGTATCTTAAATTAGGTCTCAGTAAGAGATTAAAGCGTGTTTTGTTATGTATGTATGAATAGCTAGTTGCTCGAAGAGGCTGATATTTGAGAGCTCTGGTAATGTATAGGATCATTTATTTATATTTTACCCGCGTTTCAGCAGATCCTTGTGGGACGCGAAACGTCTATAAACAGTGCGGGCGTGTCGGACACACCAATGCACGCGAACAAAGTTGACGTGGCTGGCCTGTGCCGTGTTTCAAATGGAAATCGGGGAAGGCTTATGGGTTTTGGATTTTAGAACTTCGATTTTATGATTTGGAATCTTGGGCTCTTGAAACTCTTTTGGAATCTGTCCTTTGGATTTGGCTTTTGAATCTGTCCTTTGAACTTGGCTTTAGTTTGGTTCTACTTTTCATCGCACACATGCAAGATGTCATTAATTGTTGCATCGAGCGTTGCAATTTCTCGGTCCCCATTCAAACCCAATTTTTCTGTCCAATTTCAGCCGATTCCAACCCCGTTTTTTTGTCTGAGTTTGGGGCGCAATTTTTCCGTCGCAATATTGGAGTGGCCTTTTTCCAAATCCAATTCTTCTCCTGATTTATCACACCATTTTCAGCCCACTCTAATTCTGTTCTATCCCTTCTGTAGTCTCAGCCCAAGACACTCGTAAAATCACTCAGTAACCAACCGCATGGCAAGCCTTTGGGCCAAAAATGACGCTCGTCTTTCATTTCTTGTGTTTCATCATTTTCTGCTGAATCTTGTCAAATTCATCATCGTCAGGAAGACTTCTCTTTCTGCCCTTGGGCTTGCCGTATTTTGCCTCCAAAGACGAAATTAGGTTGTCCATACGGCCAGAGTTTTTTTCTTGGATCATGGCCCGTAAGTCGCTTTCAGAGCTGGTCTTTTTCTTGCCTATGACCTTCGCTAACTTCTCGGCCTCTTTGGCCTCCTTGGCCATCTTCTTCAACACTTGCTTCACCTTTGTCTTCCGCGACTTTTTGTACTTTTCCCATGTTTTGTGGAGCGTACGGTCGCCCTCGATCTCCTTGCGATCTAGAGCTTCCTCCACGATGCTGAATACTCGGCTTTCCTGGGCCTCGTTGAACTCTAAATGAGGTATCACCTCAAAGAGTCGAAGGAAATCTCCTTCATAGTACTCGAAATTGTGCAAGATATCCTGCCGCTCCTCCGGCGAGTTCTCGTACTTCAACTTGTCCTCTTCGATCATTTCTATGGTGATCTTCTCAGTGGTGCTCTGGAAGTACTCTTTCCAGTCGAAGCTGCCGTCAATGCCATCTTCGGAAGAGCCCAAAGAGCCGGTATTATCGTAGATTCTCCTTTTGTTGACGTCTGAGAGAATGCTATAGGCGAATTGCAACTTTGGGAAGAAATCCTTGTCCTCCTCTGTTTTGAGCTGCTGGATCTTGTCCGGGTGAAACTGTAGGGAGAGTTTTTTGTAAGACTTTTTGATCTCAAGTGGCGTGGCGCTCTTCTCCACCCTTAGAACTTCGTAAGGATCTATATTCATAACCTTTTTCGTCCAACTGCTGGGGCCTGTGAGTTTGGCCTAAGATGATCTGACAACATACTTTTCGCGTGTTGCGCACATCTAACGTGTCACGTGCCGCATCATACAACCCGATACTTCTAGAACCCACTTTCTCTGGTTATGATCCGGGTAAGACTACGATGACTAGTGAGTGTTCTTTTTTAAGCTATAGGGAAATGAATCTAAGTATAAGTCGAAGTGGCGAATAGTGCCATCAGTGACGAATGGTAGTATTAGAAGTGACTAATAGTGACTATAAGTGACTCCGACTCATTCTTCATTGTTTCAACTCCTGGATCGAATCCTGGATGGCCTTGGTGACTTTGTTCACGTGTCCTTCGTACACAGAGTAGCCCATGTGTCCCACACGGAAGTACTTGCCCACCAAAGCCTTGTGGATTCCTCCGGCAACAGTGAAGCCTTTGGTGGCCAACTTTGCCAATAAGTCAGGGCCGTTGATGGATTCAGGGAAGTAAACGGCCGTGAGTCCGTGTGCAGCCACCGAGTGCTTCACTGGCAAGATCTTCAAGCCCAACTTCTCCAACTCTTGTTTGAAGTGTGTGGAGACTTCGGCATGTTTAGCGAATCTCTCTTCCAAGGTCTCGGCAAAAATCTCGTCCAAGGACACCTTCAAAGCAGTGATGGTTTGCACGGCAGGCGTGGCAAAGTAAGCACCGGAACCGGACTCGTATGCCTTCATGATAGGAGTCCATCTCTTCAACGAGGCAAAGAAAGTGGAGTCTTTCTCTCTGTTCAAAGCCTTGTTGAGAGCTCTCTCGGAAGCATGGAAGATCGACAATCCAGCAGGCACGCCAATTGCCTTTTGCGAGGCGGTCAAGGCGAAGTCCACGCCCCACTTGTCGAACTCCAAATCCTCCACACCAATGGAGCAAACACCATCCACAATAATCAATGTTTCAGGAGACACCTTCTTGACAATCTCGGAGATCTTCTGTACATCTGAAACAACAGACGTGGAAGTGTCCACGTGAGTGATGGTGATGGCGGTGTACTTCTCCTTCTTCAATTGAGCCTCGATATCAGCAAAGGGAACAACGTCGCCAATTGGGGCAGTGACGACATCCACATCCGCGTCGTAAACACGCAAACAGTCAGCAAACGAGTCTGAGAAAAAACCTGTCAGCAAAACAAGCACCTTATCATTTTTGTTGAGAAGGTTTGCGGCAGCAACGTCCCAGCCCAAGGTTCCGGATCCAGCAAGAACAAATGGCTGAGACTTGGGGTCGGAGGACTTGAACAACTTCCTCAAGTTCTTCAAAACAGACTGGAAAGTCTTGACAAACTCTGGAGATGTGTGGGCTTGCGAAGGCGTGGCCATGGCATACAACACTGGGTCGGAGAACTCAATGGGACCAGGAATCATGGTGAGCTTGTGCTCGGGTTGCTTGTAGGGAACACTCATATTGGAGGCAATTGACCGAATGGGAAGAATACGTTTAATGGGATTGAAGTTTTTGAAAGACGTGATAGGCCTTTTAAGCATATATTTCTCGATGGCTGATAAAGAAGTAGATGCTGGCGAATGAGAATTGGAGGGTTGAAATGTGGGGCGCGCCTGCAGACGGCCAATCGGCGTTCTGGTCAAGGTATCCGGAAATCACCGACGAAAAAGGAAAGAATAAGAGTTTCTTAGGTGATGTTATGATTTTTTAGGCTAGGTTGAGACATATTTGCCGAAAAATGATCTCAGGGCCTCTAGGGCACCGAAAACCTCATGACGGGAGTATGGTGCCGGGAAGTGCTACTGGTTTCACGTGATACTTTCGATGAGACCATGTGAAGCAGTGAGTCATTAGCCATGGATGTGATACGCCAAAAAATCTATTAACACGGATTGTAAGAAGTTGGTCATAGAAAAAAAAACTCAATCTCACTTGTATTGGTTGCTAATTGTCTCAGAATCTCTCTTATTGTCTATTGCTAGTGGTTACTCTCTGCAATCACTATTTAAGCTTAGCACCATTACACACAACTGCATCACTACTTATCACTACTTAGACTTCACTAAGCATCTTCTTAACTCAATCATCATTCCTCCCCTAAAATTANGCATCTTCTTAACTCAATCATCATTCCTCCCCTAAAATTACCTTAGCTCCACAAAATCACATTTTGAACCAATTGGAAATGCACCATACCTTCACCACCAGAAGATTTTTTTATGGTTGTATGGTCCAGTACATGGTAGTCGCAGCCGCGAAAACATCTGACGTCACATTTGACATAGTTTGATATCTGACACACACCTAAGACGTTCACATCTGACATCAAAGTCATAACAACATCGTTATAACCATATAAGACACATCATACATTTGACTTCACACATTGAACGTCATACATTTGACTTCACACATTGAACGTCATACATTTGACGGTTCATGAAACAGCAATTCTCGCTACGAGGCCACAAGGCACCCGTATCGTGTATAACCAGTCTAGAGTCTGACCTTGTCACTTCTGACCGAGATGGTTGGGTGGTGGTGTGGAACCTCATAACCCGACGCCCCAGAGCATTATGGAAAGCTCATGAGGGTCACGTTTTGACCCTTAAACAAACGCAGCACGGGCTCCTAACCCACGGAAGAGATTCAAGCATTCGGTTATGGAAAGTAGATGGACAGAGTCTTCTGGAATGCTCCGGAGACAGTTCTCTTTTGAGCAGCTCCCTGGAAACCAAACTGCCGCCTCACGTGGAGATTCCTGTTAACTCATTAAACTTCTCCAACGTGGATTTTTTTGGCGAATACCTAGCCACTCCTGCTACCGTGAACTCAGACAATTTGGATGTGTATCAGATTAAAGACCCATTTGGGACGTTTTCGTTTTCAAGAATTCTTGAGAATGTGGCCATTTCCTCGGTGCAAGATAAGCCTACGGAAATCGAAGAGGTCAATGGCCCTTCAGATGCAGTGGGCCGCAGTGGACATGGCATCATCATGCGGCTCAAATTCATCTCTGAGAACCTTCTTTTTGTTGCCTACGAATCGGGAGCTGTTTTTGGTTTTGCTATTGAATATGAAACTTACAACAAGACTTCGGCCCTGGATCGCTTAATCATGTTCAAACCTAGTAAGACATTCAAGGTTTTCCAGGCAAACGACCATACTCCTCTGCCTTTGCTCTCACTAGAGTACGATGAACTGACATACCAATTGCTCACCGGCTCAGCATCCAAGAAATTACACATCTACAACTTGCACAATTTAATGGATGAAAATTCAAGCACTGCAGATTCAAGCACTGCAAATTCAAACACTGCAAATTCAAGTATTGGAGATTCTTCTGACGTGTCGAAATTAGAAACTCATAATCTAAGACATTACGGGATTCAGTGCATTCAAGTCCTCTCCGACAGTTTCGTAGTTGGGTTCTGGGATGGGGTGGTGCGAGGCTACTCCAAGACATTTGAAGAGCTTTTTCTGCTAGAAAGAGCAGAGGAAGCCATCAAACCTACCTTTATTGGTAAACAGGCGCTGGAAAAGAAGTCTTTATGTATTCATTCGACCAGCCGTGGCGGCGGGAACGGACAATTATTTAAAACTAGAAAAGAAGCTTTGCATTCAAGGAGATTGGGGACAGACCCTCTCTTGTTCATTGGGTATGGGGACGGTCTTATAACGGCTTTTAAATAGATAATAACCTCGAAAAAAGTATGCTCTCATTCATGAGCTATGCATCGGAGTCCAGCTTGCCAAAAGCTTTCCGTTCGGATCCGCTGTTATAGTGGCTGCTACCACCGTAGAACGATCTCCGTTTGGAGTTCTTGCTGTTGCTGTTGCTGTTGCTGCTGCTGCTGTTACTGCTGCTGTGGTTGCTGTAGTTCTTTTTGTTTTGTGAGAACCCATTGTCTGAACCTTGACTCGAACAGCTGTTTGCAGTTCCATATGGCAGCTTCCAGAGGGTATTGTTACTACTAGCATGCCCTAAAGTGTTGTAGGTTTGCGATGCTCGCTGGCCACCACTAGCCCCACGTGAAACATTGACGTTCTGCGAAGATCTTCTTTGGAAGCTAGTACGTCTGTTGGAGTTGTGGGTACTTTCCGAAGATGGCGATCTGCGAGAAAAATCCCTTGCAGTTCCACGAGCTTTAGGAAGAGTCTCACTGTTGTGTTCTGTGGCTTCCGGTGTCATTCTCGAAGACCTTCTGCTCTTCCTTTTCCTGTTTAAAGCTTGTTTACTCACAGACTTATTCTGCTCTTCAGCCGACGAATGGTCCAGGCTGTCAAACAGAATGTCTAGCTTCTCCTCTGAATCACGGAGAAGCTCTTCAAGGTCGATGGTAGCTTCTGTTCTCTCGGACAATACTTCGGCAAGGTTGGGGTATTGCTCCCTTGCAGCGTTGATGATCTCAACATTATCATGAAGAAGAGATTTGGACTCCTCACCGTGAAGCTTTGCAACGTTAGCCAAGAGAGCCAAGGCAGAAATGGCGGCCTTGTTTTTGTTGAAGTATACAAGCTCCATGGATTTGTTTCTAGTGGTGAGACTCTCGTAGAGGGTTTCGTGGTCTTTCTCATGTTTTTGTTGAGTTTCTTTCAACATTTTCAAGTTAGCAGAAGATTCCTGCTTCAAGGCCTCAAGTTGTTTGGACAAAGAGGCCACCTGGTCCAGATAATGGCGCTTGTACTCCACTTGGGACGCCATTAAGGCATCGTAAGAGATTTTAAGACGCTCAAACTCAGCAGTCAAAGAATTGGACGACTCCAGCAAGTTTTCACAGCGAATTTTGTAGTTCTTAGCCAGCAGCCTTAAGGCCTCTGTTTCGGAGCTCATGTCGTCGAACTCGCTCTCCAAATCGGCAATTCTGCGTTCTTTTCTCTTCAACAAAGCATTAATCATATCATTCTCGTGCTTGCAGTTTGCGAGCTGGTCAATCAAGGAGTCATTTTTAGTGGACAAGTTTTCATTCCGCTTTTTGTAGTCAGAGTGCGAGACCTTGAGAGTCTCCAACTCCTCAGTCAAGACATCAATTTTGGAGTGGAGGTCGTCGATGACCTTGGAAGTAGATTTTTGCTTTGTTGGACTCGAACTCATGGTGGCGTGGGCTGGGTTGGTTTGTGGAAGGAGAGACTTAGGACACCCTATAATTCCGTACACAAAGGTTTTGCTCTAGTTTTAAGTCAACAGAGTGATACAACGATTATATACGAGGGTAAGTAGCAAAAATAGCTATAGGTGCGGCTAGGTCACCAGAATCTTAGAAGTATGCCCAGATTGAAAAAGCTCGCTTGAGTGTAAAGAATGTCGATAATAGAGGACTGCGACCGCTGATCCTGTACCTGGCAGAATGTTTATTGTATCCTCACGCCGTCAAGCACCAAAGCAAAACATCCTGCAGAAGCCGCACTCGGGTAATTGGAGTGCGGATCCATGTACACCCGTACACCAATAAAAAATCCAAAAAAAATAATTCATAGAAAAGGGTACTATTTGCAGATCACGTGGATTTATACGCGTGAAAGTAGTGGTTTCAAAAACCCGTTTGGATTCTAGGGGTTCCGAGACCGGAATAAGTGAACTTACTGGGCTGGACACTCAACAATGGCCCAGCCAGGGGATCTCGAGAATGCAAACAGCGCATACGTCGCTTAGCCGTGTCTGCAGGAATACCACCTCTAATATACAGAAGGGAAGAATGGGCCAGTGTATAGAGGCTTAGCATAATTCAGGACACTACTTCTGTCGCAGGTGTGTCTTTTTTTAGACCATGAACTAACATTTTTATTTGTCCTGTACACGTCTCTTGAGGTTGTAAAACAGTTTATTTATACCTCAATATCCCACTACAACCGAATCCGGACACTGAGGTTATTAGACGAGGTCTAAATTCAAGACGCACGGCTACCTTAATTCATGCACTCACCTTAGTAAGCTATTCTAGGAAACTTCTATATCTGCTCACTCCCCTGGTTATTATACCCACTTTATTTATACACTCAACAATGCACATATTCCACAATACTGCTTTGGGTGGGCATATACGAGGTAAAATCATTCAATATGTGCAGAAACAAGAATACTTCGCCTGATTCAAAGGTTCGGGCATCAGTGGCTCAATTCCAAGGGTTCAATGGCCTTATATAAACGGTTTCAACTTTAACTGTATTAGTAATCCAGCATGTGATGATTGTTTTTGGTAACCTTATATAGAATGGTTCTTGTGTATGATTCAATTTCATGCTTCATAATCCTTGGGTTGTGTTTGACAATTCGTCTTTTGTTTGTGTTTAATATTTTTCTTTGTGTGTTTCGTTGATATGCTTCTTGTAGTATGGCATCGATTGCCTTCTCTACTTTAACTTAAACGGTCACACGCGGCACTAACATCTCGAGAAAATTTGCTGGGTGATAGCAAGTATTGCCTTCTTTGGGAGATGCGTATGGGTTATTCACACATGTCCATGTGTCAGATGGAGTATTAATTACTAATCACCCAACATGTAGTTATCGGTCTAGGCTATGCCAATTAGTCAATTAAAGATCGTACTTGCAGCTAATAGCAGAGACGCAGCATGAATTTAGTAAATTTGGGCGCGGTACTTTCCCAAAAGGTGTATATCTGGCGTATAACGAAATGTTGAATGTTGTCTGCCGTCCGCCTTAGGTGTGAGTGAACCTCGGAATAAATCTCCTTCGGGCTCGCATTCCGTCTCGGCTTGAAACTTGGATCGAGTTTTTCTCCTTCACACTAAAAGCCTCAACTTTCTAAATAGACGGAAAAAACTCCCTGTCCTTCCGTGTCCATGATTTCATTATTTTTGTAAAAATTTGACGATTAACTAGCCCACTCTATCAGTCTTTGTTCTCCCTCGGATCGATGGCTCGTGCATCAGTACCGAGCAAGTGCGGCTTGACATCGCACGTTTTGCAGTCACAACAACTTGGCTCTTTAAAAGCTGCGTGCATCCCTAGATTTAAACTTATCGCAGTCTTCTTCAAGATGCAACAATCAAACCCTCCCGAGGTTATACCTAATATGAGTGATCAATCTCTGGAAATCCAAGAGATCAAGGGCCCCGAACAACAAGAAGCAAACTCCGATATACTAGAACAATTGGAAACTTTATCGAGAAGACTTTCCACCAGAAAATCCTTTAATGAAGATGACCTTACTATCAACCCCGACGACTTCGATTTGGGAAGAATTCTCAAGAGTTTCCGTCGGCGTGCTGAGGAAGAGGGCATCAAGTTCAGAAGCTTGGGTATTTCTTTTGAAGACTTGTCTGTGTATGGAAAGGATGAAACATACACCTACTTGCCCACCATGTCTGATGTTTTGAAAGGTCCTTTTGGCGCAATTCAAAAGGCTAAGGAGGCCAAGGCACTTCCCGACCGTGCTCTTTTGGACAAGTTCCATGGGCTCGTAAAGAGTGGAGAGATGCTTTTGGTCTTAGGAAGACCAGGCTCGGGTTGCTCTACTTTTCTTAGAGCAGTCAGTGGAACCGATATTTCTATGTACACAGGTTTTGAAGGTAATGTGAACTATGATGGAGTCTCTCGTGAAGAGGTTTTGAAGGAGTTCTCCTCGGATTTGGTCTACAACCCTGAATTAGATGTGCACCTTCCACACTTGACCGTCAAGCAAACCCTCGACTTTGCTATCGCATGCAAAACTCCCCGGACTAGAGTCAGCGGCCACTCAGTTGAGAAGCATATCAATTTCAATAGAGATATGTTGGCCACTGTCTTCGGCTTGAGACACACATACAACACTAAAGTTGGTAATGATTACATAAGAGGTGTTTCTGGTGGTGAGAGAAAAAGAGTCTCCATTGCCGAAGCCATGGCTTGTGAAGGAAGCATATACTGTTGGGATAATGCCACAAGAGGTCTTGATGCCTCTACTGCGTTGGAGTATGCCAGAGCCATTCGTCTATCTACAAACCTTATGCGGAAAACTTCCTTTGTGACTATTTACCAAGCGGGAGAAAACGTCTATGAAACTTTCGACAAGGTGACTGTTTTGTATTCTGGTAAACAGATCTATTTTGGTCCTATTGAAAAGGCAAAGGCTTATTTCGAGAAGATGGGTTTCCAGTGTCCACCAAGACAGACCACCGCAGAGTTCTTGACCTCAGTGACTGATCCTGCTGGTAGAATTATTTTCGAAGGCATGGAGGAAAAGGTTCCTCAAACTGCCGAAGAGTTCAAAACATATTGGGAAAATTCGGAAGAATTTGCTCAACTCAAGGCTGAGATTGCCGCTTACAAGCAGGAATTCACAAAAGATGAAACCAAGAATACTCTCATCGAATCCATCAAACAACAAAAGCAAGAGCGTCAAAGATTGAAGTCTAAATATACCATCAACTTCCAGGGTCAATTGATGCTTTGTTTCAAGAGGTCCATTCAAAATATTGTTAATGACAAAGCTTACACTGTCATTCAGGTGTTGGCAGCTGTTCTGCAGTCTTTGATTGTGGGATCGTTGTATTACAATACTTCAGACACAGTGAATGGTGCGTTCTCCAGAGGTGGTGCGATTTTCTTTTCCGTCTTGTACATGTCTTTGACTGGTTTGGCAGAAGTTTCTAACACATTTGGAGCTAGGCCTATATTGATGAAGCAGCGAAACTATAGTCTCTATCATCCTTCGGCTTACGCCCTCGCTGATTGCCTTACTGTGATTCCGACTGCTTTGCTCATCAACATCTTTTTCTGCCTCATCATCTATTTCTTATCGAATTTGGCGAGAGAAGCAGGGAAATTCTTCACTTTTTTGCTTTTCTCGTTCTTGGTTACATTGGCAATGAACTACCTTTTCAAGGCTATTGCTTCGTGGAACAAATCTATCGCTGGAGCCAATGCAATTTCGGGTGTTTTCATCTTGGCCGCTTTGATGTACTCTTCTTACATGATTCAACGGCCTTCCATGCATCCTTGGTTCAAGTGGATATCTTACATCAACCCAGTCCTTTATGGATTTGAAGCGATGCTTACAACTGAATTCCACGGAAGAAAAATGCCTTGCGATCCGAACAGATTAACTCCAAACGGGCCTGGATATACTTCCGCTAATACTGTTTGTGATTTTATTGGGTCGGTCAAAGGACAGACTTGGGTTGATGGTGATCGCTACATCAATTTATCTTACGAATATTCCTTCAGTCATGTTTGGAGAAACTTTGGTATCATCGTCGGATTTTTGTTATTCTTCATGGCTCTTAATGCCATCGGAAGCGAGGTGAACCGCCCAGTTGAAGGTGGTATCGACCGTCTCTTTTTCTTGAGAGGAAAGAAGAACAACTACATCGTCATGCCTCATGAAGCCACTGGCTTAGATGAGGAAGCAGGGCCGGCTGTCAACAAAGAATTGCAGAAGTCTGATACAAATGCTTCTGAGGCTCTTGATGATTTAAGGGTCGATGACATTTTTGTATGGAAAGACGTTGATTATGTGATTCCTTACGATGGTGCCGAGAGAAAACTCTTGGATGCCGTGTCAGGTTTCTGTTTGCCCGGTCAATTGACTGCCTTGATGGGTGAATCCGGTGCAGGAAAAACAACCTTGTTGAACACTTTGGCCCAAAGAATTGACATGGGCGTTGTGACTGGTGACATGTTGGTCAACGGAAAACCATTGGATTCATCTTTTGTTCGCAGAACCGGTTACGTTCAGCAGCAAGATATACATGCTCCGGAGGCTACTGTCAGAGAAGCGCTTAACTTTGCTGCCAGGTTGAGAAGGCCGCAGTCTGTTCCAGACCAGGAGAAATTGGACTATGTTGAAAAAATCATCAAGGTTTTGAATATGGAAGAATACGCTGAGGCCATCGTGGGTAAACCTGGATCAGGTCTTAATGTTGAGCAGCGCAAGAAGTTGACTATTGGAACGGAATTGGTTGCAAAGCCATCACTTTTGCTTTTCTTGGACGAGCCTACATCTGGTTTGGACTCCCAATCTGCTTGGGCTATTGTTCAATTGCTTCAAGACTTGGCAAAAGCGGGACAAGCCATTTTATGTACGATCCACCAGCCTTCATCTACATTGTTTGAACAGTTTGACCGTTTGCTTCTTTTGAAAAAGGGTGGACAAACTGTGTATTTCGGAAACATCGGAAAGAACTCTACTCAGATCATCGACTACTTTGAGAGAAATGGAGGAAGAAAGTGTGAAAGTGTTGAAAACCCTGCTGAATATATTCTCGATGTGATTGGTGCTGGTGCCACTGCCAAAACTGATATTGACTGGTTCCAGACTTGGGAAAATTCACAGGAGAAGAAAGATGCGTTGGTTAAGATCGATGAGCTCATCACGGAAGGTAAAAGCCGTCAACAAAACCCACACGAGAATAGCGAGGATAATAGCGAGCTTCACAAGAAATACGCAACCAGCCCACTCTACCAATTCCAGGTTGTTACATGGAGAACTGCGCTTGCATTCTGGAGAAACCCAGAGTATATCATGGCCAAGTTCATGTTGATGATCATCAACGGTTTGTTTATTGGCTTCACCTTCTTTGGCTTGAAACATACAATTACGGGAATGCAGAACGGCATGTTTTGTGCCTTCTTATCTATGGTTGTCTCTGCTCCATTGATCAACCAGATCCAGGCGCAATGTTTGATGATGAGAGAGAATTTCGAGGGAAGAGAAAAGGTTTCGAACACCTATAGTTGGTGGATCATGGTCCTTTCGCAATTTGTGAACGAGATCCCTTACACTTTCTTTGGAGCCACGTTGTTCTTCGTCTGCTTATATTTCCCTACTCAGGCAGATACATCAGGCCCTCATGCGGGAGTATTCTACCTCACATACGCCATCTTCTTGCAATTGTTTAACATTTCATTTGCGCTTATGTTGGCTTACTTTGCACCTGACGTCCAATCTGCTGCTGTTTTGGTCTCGTTCTTCTACGCTTTTATTGTCTCGTTCGCAGGTGTGGTGCAGCCCGTTGCTTTCATGCCCGGGTTCTGGACTTTCATGTACAAGGTCAGTCCTTACACTTACACAATCCAGAACTTGGTGGGCTCTTTCCTCCACGGAAGATCCGTGCATTGTGCCGCCAAAGAGTTCTCCTTCTTTGATCCCCCAAGTGGTCAGACTTGTGGAGAGTACATGAAGAACTTCATTGCTCGGTCCCAAGGTTATTTGCAAGACCCAGATGCCACCACCAACTGTGGCTATTGTCGGTACACACTTGCAGACCAGTACCTTTTGACCGTGGGAATCAAATACAAATATGTGTGGAGAAACATTGGCTTTTTCTGTGCTTTCGTTGTCTTCAACTTGTGTGCATGCATGCTTCTTTACAGATACATCAGGTTGAGCACCTTCAAATTCAGCCTGTTGTTTTCTAAGTTCAAGAAGAATTAGCTACATTGCCTAGGTGTTTCTTAATAATAATTTATTTGAAATAATTATCTTTAATGATGTCACTTAAAAATACACGGCACATCTCAAGTAGATACTGTCACCTCTCATGTTCCAGAAGGAAGCGACAGATTTCTAGCACCATTGGGAAAGACATTTATGTCGCGACTGAGCCGAAATCAGATCATCCATCATTTTCACGATTTAAATTGTGAATTAGACTTTTAAACAAATTTCTGTTGGTTTAATTTTACTTTGTATAAACTCTAAAAGAATTTCGGATCTATTTCTGTGAAATTGGATTTTATAGCCTGCTTTTTAAATAAGTACTTTTTGCGTTTATACTATAAGAAATTGCGAACCTAGGAACTTTGCCCCATGATCAGAGCTCAATACTGGAGAGTAGAAAAAACTTGAAAAAAAATCATTCACTAAAAAGTATTAACCTTTGGACTGTAAAGCTTGGTGAGCCATAGACACACATTACATGCCTTAATTAATTCTTAGACTCTTTATATGGACCTTTTTGGCGTAAGAAACCTGAAACGAACTGGAAATGGTTGATGGTTGGCGTAATCAGCATTCTCGCCATCATCTCATTAACCTGTTGAGCGTTCGCGCTCACCTTCGCGTAGTTTGGAATTGTTATGACGTTGGCCTCCAATAATTCTCTCTAGTATGGTGCTTCAGGGTTCATTTTCAGTCACTTATATTCTTCCTAAAACTAGATATTAGTGATCTTATTCTCACAATTGATACCGCTCAAACCAAGGCGTGAATATAGGGGGTTCCTTGCGCGTGCGCGCTCGCAACAGTTATATGCAATAATTGCAATAAGGATGAAACTGAAATATGTTCACTCGTTGCTGATAACCCTGTATTAACCACTTTTCAAACGATAAAAATGAGTTTCTGATTTTTAAGACCACTTCAAAGACTTTGTAAATTTGTGTATTTGCGTATTTTTCGTGAAAAATTGAAGAAAGTGTAAAAATTCAATGATTGTACTATCATGAGCTTTTTTTGCCCCCCCGCTCGCCCCTCCTCATGATTTTTGCAACAAACAACGCGCGCTTTTCAAGCCATGCTTTGGCTTGGTCATTCCAGACTGTATATAGAGCCAAAAACTTGTCCGCAAACTTGCCCCTCCCCGCGCCTCCTCAAGGTTGTGGTTTGCGCGGACATGTCAAATTTTTGTTAGACATGGATCCTACTCGTCTGAATACAGGATAGGACACGTCACGTGCTCTTCGAGAGCAACATTCCTCATTGATATTACCC
>NKZC01000385.1:0-12198 GCA_002374385.1 Metschnikowia borealis | reverse complement strand
GTAGTAGTGTAGTAGTGTAGTAGTGTAGTAGTGTAGTAGTGTAGTAGTGTAGTAGTGTAGTAGTGTAGTAGTGTAGTAGTGTAGTATGATGCAGCAACTTTTCACTGTTGGTATATATTGGTGGTGCCTTGGTGTACTAAGCACATACGTCTTGTGTTATGTTCTTTAATACATTATGGATTAGTAATACTTTGCTCGTTGATGGCTTGTCAAAGAGGAACCGAAGTGGCTTATATGACTTTGAGAGAAACGTGGAGCCGAAAAATCTCCACTAGAACAATGATAGCCATTGCAGAATTCATAATTTCTATCCATAATTTCTATTCATAAATCACTATCCATAATTTCTATTCATAAATCACTATCCATAATTTCTATCCATAATTTCTATCCACAATTTACCATCCATAATTTCTATCCATAATTTACTATCCATAATTTCTATTCATAAATCACTATCCATAATTTCTATCCATAATTTACTATCCATAATTTCTATCCATAATTTACTATCCATAATTTCTATCCATAAATCACTATCCATCATTGTATAAAGTACTGATGACCATGCAGAATCCCCTGCGATGGCTGCAACTTCCGTATCACAGCCATCATAGATTGGTACGGCTGTAGAGTACAATAATATATAATATAGTATGAAAATATAGATTAGTGCATCTTAGTATGGTGATGATGTACCATGACTGACCAATGAACTTTTGGCATATTAACTCTGGGTATGTTATCTCTCAGTATTGTTCGAGGTCTGCACAGTCGTATTGTTCAAGATCTGTACAACCTATTGTTCAATATATACAGCCCTATTGTTCAATGTATACAGCCCTATTGTTCATTATATACAGGCCTATTGTCTTTCAGTGGCCTGATTACAACATACCCACAAACGTCTCCTCCGTATATGCGAGGTAGTCGTTGACAGAATCGTTTGGCGCTGGTTTGAATGGTTTTGAAAAATACTGTACTGTGGGTGGATGCAAACTGTGCGAACGCGACAGGGCTCATAACCTGTATATTAGATAACGCCACATCCGCAACGACAGTCGCGGCACCAGGACCACCTGTGATTAACCTGGGTGTAACATCCAGTGGATGACTCATACTATAAGACATTGACCTCATAGTCTCATCTAGATATGTAAACACTTTAGGAGAAGTGTTTATTTCAGAGGTGTTTATTTCAGAGGTGTTTATTTCAGAAGTGTTTACTCCAGAAGTGTTTACTCCAGAAGTGTTTACTCCAGAAGTGTTTACTCCAAAAGTGTTTACTCAGGAGGAGGAGGAAAAGAGTTGTCAGTGCTCATTGAAGTATTATCAACACGAGATCTTTTGGTGGGTCTGGTTTTAGAGGGATCTTGGTATACCTCAGGCAGTTGATGTTCGATTCAGTACTAACAATAAATGGGGGCGGAGATATAATGATCTGGAGATTTTTCCTTCATTGCTCAATCATTTGTTGTTAATTCGCAGGTGTCACCAATTCACTTACATCTCAGTAAAGGATTGGACTTTGTTCCTAACAAGTGAAGTGGGTGGATCAAGTGATCAAAAAGTGATTAGCTTAAAAGGTCACGTGAACAATACATGTGATTAGTCCATTCCCAAAAGACATACTTATAGAGAAGCAGGTTCTGCGGAACCAAGCAATTATTGAATTATTTTATTATGGTCTATTTAAGCCTTTGTCGAAGAACTGGGTATTTCTGGTCACAGTCACTGTCACGGTCACAGTCACAGTCACAGTCACAGTCTTAGTTTTCAGGACTCCGGATTCCAGATTTCCATTTCCAATTTCCAGACTTTAAGCTTTCCAGCAGCACATCTTTCAGCCGAAAAGCCTAGGCCAGTCCATTAGGCCTCAAACCAACAAAAAATGCATACCCATAGCCGGTGGTCTCAAAAGTAATGGTGGTGCCCTTGGAAAAGTAAAGCACGTCTCCTGGAGAAACCAGCACCTTCTTTCCCGTCTCATCGGAAATCCAGTAGTCTCCCTCGACCTCCAAGATAATCTTCATCTCGTCATAGTCATAGTGGTACACCAAAGGCTCTCCTTTCTCCTGCTTATAGAAGCCTGCAGACATCTGTTGCTCCTTGGGGGCATCGGACGTGAAGATGTCGCCCAAAAACGAGTTGTTGCCTGGGGAGGGGATTTGGGGAGGCTTGACCTCTTTTCCCTCGGCTGCTGGTTTGTATAACATAGGCATTTTATGAGTAGGTGGAGATTAAGAAGATAGAGGAACGAGTTGAGGAAGAGTTGAGTGATGAAATTAGACGAATCTACGGATATGCTGCTGTTATATACTACGGATGGAGGACGGGATGGAGGGGTGTTGGCGGCCGGAAACGTTGATAGTAGGCGCATTGTTATCGCTCTTGGCTTGTCTGTTTTGGGCCAAAAGATACCGGTGCGCCTGCGTGCCGCGTGCTTTATGCCCAGATAGGTGCGGGTCCGCGTGGCTTGCCTGCTTTGGGTGCGTGAGTCCCCACACGATAAGCGGTAATCCATAACCCGCCAAACCCTGGTGTATATGTCTAACCAGTAATACTAATACATAATCATATTGCTAACTTAAAAATATGACGTGTATATTCTGCCCCTTCAGTATATCTTTGGATACTAAAAAGAAAGCCCGACGCGGGGGTCGAACCCGCAACCTTGAGATTAAAAGTCTCACGCTCTAGCCATTGAGCTAGCCAGGCATTTTCGGAGAACTGGAATCCGTGGATTATCTGGAGAGCTCATGAGAAATAGTACTTGAAAGGTATGGGTTCGATGAACTGCAGTACATATATCCATATTCTGTACAGTTGCACACTTGAATGGGTGTAGAGTTGAGTGAGGAGTGCAGGAGAGCCATACCCTTTATTCTGGCCACCCTCTATTCTGGCCACCCTCTATTCTGCCAAATATCTATCTCCCTACTACTTATACATGTAGCTCCCGAGCACACTCTTCAACTGAATAACACAAAGAGTAACCAAAAAATGATACTTATTACGTGAAAACACACAAAGAGATGACTGGTACAGGTGTACAAGGGACTAACTGGTTATACCACTATACCACTATACCACTATACCACTATACCACTATACCACTATACTATTATATAATACTACTTCACGAAATACCATAGTATACCTTCCTGTTTACTATGTACACTACACTACTACAATACTTGCAAAAAGTAAACTTGTGCCTGGTCACTTAGACAGGCTCTGGCCGTAGGGCAGCATAGAAGCCTATTAGGACCGAACCTAACCCCTGCCATTGAACCCTTATAATCAATTGGTTTGTTTTTCACTCTACAATACTAACCAGTTTATACTCTATATGATCAAGATCGGGTTCCAGGCCACCGGGCAGAAATCTCATACGATTTGTTGGTCTTGTAACTCTCAACATCTCCTACACTGTAAAACCCGGGACTTTGGGAGTCCAAATTACCAAAATAATTGCTTGGGCTCATCAGAAAACTGGGGTAACTTGGTATTTAAACCAACAAGGGGGGAAGGGGATATAAAAGGAAAAGATCCGCACCTTTGGAAATGAATTTTCTGGTGACTATGGGAGAGGCCACTACCCTATGATTTATGGTTTAGGACACTATGGTTATTTGAATGGAGACATGAACATATGGACTGGTTGGCGGGGAAATTGGCCTTAGAGGATGGTAGTGTTAGTTACAATAGGTGAAGAGAATAAGCCTAGTACAATGTTTTTCAAAAGTATTCAAAGCACCGGGGCAAAACTATTCAAAGCACCGGGGCAAAACTATTCAAAGCACCGGCGCAAAACTATTCAAACCACCGGGGCAAAACTATTCAAACCACACTAGCAAAATGCAACAATCAATAATTCAAAAAGGTCCTTTCCCCTTGCAGTTCTGTTCCGTCTGTTTTGACCCTTGATTGGTACTGCAAGACTCCCAAATGCAGTACATGAGACAATTGTCCAGATTTAACCTTCGAGAATATTGAAATCTAATGAAAAATGGTGTGAAACAATACCTTTGGTTTGAAAAACTGTGCGAAGTGGTACGAAGCATTATTGAGCTGGTTTGAATGATTTTGTAAAACGATGTATGTGGATTTGGGGAAGAGACTATGGGTTTGGAGAAGAGACTATGGGTTTGGGGAAGAGAATATATCGATTTGAAGAGAGAATATATCGATTTGGTGGGGAAGAATTGACTACATACGAACAGTCTTGAAATCTGGGTCAAATTATTCAGTTCAGTTATAGAGATCCTCAAGAGGAAACAGAAAAGAAGGCCGTTAAATCATGGCGTTCGATTTTGCAGACGTTTTAACCCAATATAGCGGATCCAGTCCCGATTCATTTAGTTATACTAATTTCCTCAAAAGTACTAACTTTGTTCCTTCACGATCTCAACCGATGAACAAGCCAAGGAAACATAAGACCGGACCTACTAGCTCCCATCTCACTACTCACTATACCTATCTGGCTTAGGGCTCAATTACGACTATATTAGTACTAGTATAGTGGTACAGGGGATCTCAAGGTGGCTTTAATTTGACTCTACTCACCAGAAAGAGAGCCATATCCACTCATATACTTTACTGTCATTTATATACTTTACTGTCACTTATATACTTTACTGTCATTTATATACTTTACTGTCATTTATATACTTTACTGTCACTCATACACCACATAAAGTCGTATAAAATACAATGCCTTCTGGCAGCATGCATGTTCGGTAAGTACATTCTCCATATAGCTAAGTTGGGTGACTTTAAAGTTTGAGCAAAATGATACCCTACCTTAATGACCTAAAACGTCTGGTAGTGTAGTAGTCTAGTAGTACAGTGGTACTAGAATAGTACAGTACAGTGGTACTAGAATAGTACAGTACAGTGGTACTAGAATAGTACAGTACAGTGGTACTAGAATAGTACAGTAGTACAGTTCAGTATTACTAGAATAGTACAGTAGTACAGTACAGTAGTACAGTACAGTATTACTAGAATAGTACAGTAGTACAGTACAGTGGTACAGTACAATATTACTAGAATAGTACAGTAGTACAGTACAGTGGTATAATACAGTATTACTAGAATAGTACAGTAGTACAGTACAGTATTACTAGAATAGTACAGTAGTACAGTACAGTGGTACAGTACACATTACCAAATTGGAGTATTTTATTTTCACGTGCTAGTATGTCCAGTGTATAGTACTAGAATAATTAGTATATTAGTGAAACAATACAATATGGTGGTATAGTATTGTAATTCCATCGTACTAGTACTCAGTAGTAGTGATGTAGCAGTAAATGCTCAATCGTACAGTGTATAGGGGTAATAGAAGTAGTGGTAATTGATTAGTCTATAGTAGTACTAATGTTAGATTCCGGTTAGGGGTACTCTATTTACTATGTTCATTCGCCGATGATTTCTCCGAGGGAGGACTCTGAGGTGCTAGATAGTTGTAATAGAAGGTGCGCGATGAGACACTAATCGGTCCTTTGGTGCCAAAAGAACGAGCAACAAAAGAGCAACAAAAGAGCAACAAAAGAAGCAAGCAGTCCGGCTCGCTGGTGAGTAGCTGACTAGTCGACTTTCGTTGCTCTAAAAATACCGATGGGTAGTGAGTCCCATAGCGGTTCTTACAGCTAGTGGATGGTTAGTGAAGTAGTAGTAGTAGTAGTAGTAGTAGTAGTAGTAGTAGTGTATTTGCAGAGAGTAGATGAGTGGTCCTGGAGCAGTAGTATAGTTAAGATCTTCCAGTGCTAGCTCCGGTAGCACTACTGTGGTTGTTCAGTATAATAGTAGAGTGGTAGAATTAGTAGTAGTACTATAAGTATAGAGTACTATAAGTAGAATACTATAAGTAGAGTACTATAAGTATAGAGTACTATAAGTATAGTGTTAGACCCACCATGGGTAAACACACTACCCATAGAGGTATTGTTAGAGCCTACGAATGCCAATGACGTGTCCAATGCGTCATACCCCGCGACTTGGCTTGATACTTTCACCTTACCTCCTGACATGGCGTTTAACCGCCATGCTCCACTTCTCTGGTACTCACAGGCTAACTATATAAGTACTCGGATTCCCACCTATTGGGGATCCATCGGCGAATAAACATACAAAACAGAGTACTGGACGTAACCAGAATCTAACATATAGAGTACTATAAGTATAGAGTACTATAAGTAGAATACTATAAGTATAGAGTACTATGTTAGATCCACCAGGTAGTGTCCTACCTATTGAGGTATTTTAAGCCTCACTGTCTAATCCCAAAAATGGCCATATCAAGACGCTAAGACCCAACATCGCACGATGTTGGGACGGCGTTCAGTGCTATTGTTCTTGTGCTAAGTCGCACGTCCTTTTTCTCTAAAATTATTTAAGTACCTCTGATTCCTCCCTCGGAGGAATCATTGGCGAATGAACATAGTAGTGTGGTCACCAAGTCAGTTCTTCTATTTCCTTTACCCATAATTGCTGAAAATAAAAACAGCATTACTAGACATTCCAACTTCTACACATACAATGGTTTCCTGCCACCATGAGTGCACGACAAACAAGGCCATCTTTATGGGCATTCTCTCTGGGTATTGGTCAGAAGTAGTGGGTCAGAAGTAGTGGGTCAAAAGTAATGGGTCAAAAGTAGTGGGTCAAAAGTAGTCGGTCAAAAGTAGTGGGTCAAAAGTAGTCAAAAGTAGTGGGTCAAAAATAGTCGGCCAAAAGTAGTGGGTCAAAAGTAGTTGGTCAAAAGTAGTCGGTCAAAAGTAGTGGGTCAAAAGTAGTCAGTCAAAAGTAATGCTTTTAACATATACAATTTCACAGGAATCCCGATATCCACTGCCCACTTTCGACTTTCNATATACAATTTCACAGGAATCCCGATATCCACTGCCCACTTTCGACTTTCACGTGACCTCCCATAGCTACCTAAACACTGGCCTGATGTCCACGCACTCGGCCGTCTCGATGATGGAACTGCCGTAACTGCCGCTAGCAGCCGCATGAGTCAAGGTACCCGAAACCAGAATCTAACACTATAAGTATAGAGTACTATAAGTGTAGAGTACTATAAGTTTAGAGTACTATAAGTGTAGAATACTATAAGTTTAGAGTACTATAAGTGTAGAATACTATAAGTTTAGAGTACTATATGTGTAGAGTACTATAAGTGTAGAGTACTATAAGTGTAGAGTACTATAAGTATAGAGTACTATAAGTGTAGACTACTATAGAGTAGTAGTAATACTAGTGGTAGTAGTTAGTACTAGTAATATTAGTCCTAGTGTATTACATAGTAGTACAGTATTTTTCAAAACGATCCAAACCAGGGCGCCGAAATTGTTCAAGCCACATTTACAAACTTAAACAAACCAATAATTCGAAAAGTTACTGTTTTTGATAATTAATAGAAACTTCACATAAGTAGTTTATTTCAAGCCCTTGATCCTAAGCAATTTTAAGTCATAAGTATCAAACTTTTTGATTTATTGGTTAATTTTGCAAGTGTAGTTTGAAACATTTGGCCGCGCTGGTTTGAATAGGTTTGGAAATCACTGTAGTATAGTATAGAGTAGTATAGAGTATAGAGTATAGAGTATAGAGTACTATAGAGGAGTGTAGTATAGAGGAGTGTAGTATAGAGGAGTGTAGTATAGAGGAAGTAATAGTAGTACTACTAGTGGTATAGAGAAAGTATAGTAGAGTGGTAGAGTGGTAGAGTGGTAGAGTGATAGCAGCGTGGTGCTACAGCATATTGGTAGAGTACTGGTACGGAAGAATAATGTAGTAGTAGCAAAACCAATACAACTAACAAATTGAATTAGAACTAGAACCAGTGTAAGCGGAACAATGCATAGTAAAAACCCCTAGAGTTAATACCAGCATTTCGTCTGTTGTATCTGCTCGTTAGTCCTCTTTGTAGTCCCTTGAGGTTGGTTTCGCACGGTTGGTTTTGCGCGGTTGAGAGGTTGCGAATTTGCACCTATTTTCGCCAGTGCGAGTGCTTTTCGCACCACTTCGAGCTACACACAGCAAAACGTGAACATACAACATACAAAAAAAAATCAAAAGGGAAAGAAAATTAGGAAATAAGAATGAGACAGGTTTTCCAATTTAGGCGATTCACATAAACAGGTCTTTTTTTGTTACATTCTACATACGTTGATATTAGATTATTCACATAAACAGGTCTTTTTTTGTTACATTCTACATACGTTGATATTAGATTATTAGTGTATACATCTGTTAGGGTTCTGTTACGTCAGCTACTTTGTTTACCACTTGATAGACATAATACAGTACCATGAAGTAATACCAGGCTAGGTCATAGTATAGTCATGTATAGCTATAGTATAGGTCCGTAGCCATAACGATAGTATAGTGTATGGTCATAGTTGGACTTTCCGAGACATCTCAAGGGCAGTTTTTACAATGAGCTTATGGACCTCTTGGATTTCTGGCTCTTTCGCTCTTTCTACTATTTTCTGTTTGCGGTGGGATATCCTCATAGTAGTAATCTCAATTTTAGTGTAGTATATAGAACGACCTGAGAATTCAACTGTATGACTGAAGAGTGCTGGTCCATTTTGGTCAATTTTCGGTCCATTTTGGTCAATTTTGGTCAATTTACGGTGTCATTTTCGGTCCATTTTTGGTCAATTTACGGTGTCCTTTTTGGTAAATTTACGGTCAATTTACGGTTGTATTTGGCGATTTACGGATAGACTGACCAAATACGTGGAAGAAAAGGTATGCATTTTAGGGGCTCGCCTATTCTTCCGGTACCAGAAGTGAGCCTGTGCGCAGTCAACCCAACATTCCAATTGATCAAGGAGGCTCAAGGAAGCTCATATGAGTCAATATGCCTCAAGGTTGATTGGGAAAAGATGCCATTATGAATGGGTTTGGATAGGTCAAGCCTGCAGATAACAAACGTTGCAATAGGCTGAACGGGCTAGACAAAAGGCTAGACAGAAGGCTAGACAGAAGGCTAGACAGAAGGCTAGACAGAAGGCTAGACAGAAGGCTACACAAAAGGCTAGACAAAAGACTGGGCTGGAATAGGTTTCAGTGGCAATAAACTATGAGTTTATTCACCATTATCTACATTGCCATTGACAGAAACAACAAGTCATTGCCAGCCATTGCCTATGCTTGTATTGGTTGAAGGTGGTCTGCCAACTGACATTTTGGGGTGGACAGTCTGGAATAATCTGAAATAAACGGTCTGGCTGGTGGAATAGTCTGGAATAAACGGTCTGGCTGGTGGAATAGTCTGAAATAAACGATCAGGCCTGAGTTATAGTCTGAAATAAACGATCAGGCCTGAGTTATAGTCTGGAATAAACGGTCAGGCCTGAGGTATAGTCTATTTAAACCACCATTTTCCCAGTTGGCCTGAGCTCACTAGCCTCTCTCGTCCCCGCACCTCAACCAAGCCTCAAAAGCCCAATCTCTACCAAATCTATAACTAAAGTTAATAAATTATCGAGATACTTAAACCATATGTACCGTTAGTATAAGCACTTCAAAGTAAGGTAATATAGAAGATATTCCTAAATCAAAAGGTAAGAATAATATAGCAGCTAAAATGAAAGCCACACTAAATGCTGATCTCTTCAACTTATTTTTAGCATATTTATTGATATACAGCGATATGTAAGTTGTACCTTATAAGACCAAATTCTTAGACGAGGTGCGAGATGGGTGACAACTTTTCATACACTATGTTGAAACCAGCAATGAAAAAAAAGAGCGCACTCTGATAACCACGGCTTGCTGGTTAGCCAGCCATCTGTTTTCCTGCGGCAATCAATTGTGGTTACAATGAATGCCGTGATGAAGGAAAAATCCCAAATATATAACTTCGACCCCTTTTATTGTTAGTATAGAAAATAGAATATCAACTGCCCGGAGGGATACCAAGATGGCTCCAATACCAAACCCACCAAAAGAGGTCGTATTGATAATACTTCAATGAACACTGGCAACTCTCCGTCTCCTACTCCTGAAACACTTCCCCTAGAGTGTTTACATATCTTGATGAGACTATGAGGTCAATATCTTATAGTATGAGTCATCCACTGGATATTACTCCCTGGTTAATCACAGGTCCTCTGGTGCAGCAACCGTCGTTGCGGATCTGGCGTTATCTTCTCTACAGTAGATTTTGACTTTTTTAGTACAACCAAATTCTTACACTAGTCAAGAGCCTTCCCGGCCTGTGACCGGGCATTATTAAAGTTACTTAAATGTTATATAAAAATATCATGTGCTTATTAAAATAAATATATTTATACTTATATCTTGTAAAAGTTCTTATATCCTATGAAGATAGTCTAATAAGCCTTGTGTCTAAATATGCCATTTATTATATAATATCACCCAATTGAAATTTATCATACATAAAAGGAAATGATATTATAACCTATAAAAGTGAATATTCGAGTGCACATTAAGCATCTATTTGGACACTCATTACTGGACCCCTCTTCCGGGATATATTAAACTATACCTACAGTTTTCTTACTCACATATAAATTTGACGTATTTTCAATAATGTTGTATCATATTCATTATAAATAAGAAGAGATAATACTATACAGTATTTTTCAAAACGATTCAAACCACACTAGCTAAATTAAATAACCCAATAATTCAAAAAGTTTCATACACCCCTTAAAAGGGTTTAAATACAGGATCTCAAGGAAACCAGTTCAGTTCCGTCTGGTTTGAGCCTTGATTGATACTGCAACACTTCCAAAAGTAGTGCATATGAGGCAATCCTCCAGACTTGAAATTCAGAATACATTTTAATGTAAATTGGTGTAAAAGTTGATGAGAAACATTTTTACGCCATTTGGGTTGAAAGACTGTGCTAGGGGTACGAGACGTTTTGAACTATTGGTTGGTTTAATTTTACTAGTGTGGTTCGAACCATTTTGTCGTGCTGGTTTAAATACTTTTGAAAATCACTGTATATAGAGATAATATATTTAGAGATAATTTATTTAGAGATATATAGAGAAATACTGTATCTAGAGATAATATATTTAGAGATAATATATTTAGAGATAATATATTTAGAGATAATATATTTAGAGAAATACTGTATTTAGAGATAATATATTTAGAGATATATAGAGAAATACTGTATCTTCATACAAGGAATAATGTAAGGTTTAATTTAGCTAATAAAGGCATAGAATTAGCTTTGATATGTACCTTAAAGAAAATATCACCATCTTTATTAGATCCAGATAAAAATAACATTCTAAAGTATATTTAATATTATTAAAAGTGAAAGTTATTCCAAGGGGTAGCTGGTAGATGGCAGGTAGATGGCCTATACACCGGAAATTGTTATGTTGAGAAACATGAGTCGCGGCTCCATGTTTCCCTGAGACCGCGATCACGCACGTGACTGATCGTGTGAAGGCTCACCCCAATATAAAAGGATACGCTCCCGCTATTTTACACCACCAAAAATATATACACCACCAAAAATATACACCACCAAAAGGAGGACATACCAACATGTCTCCCGACACCAGACCCACCAATATTAATAGTGTGGAGGTACTGATGTTTACATAGGACCTGGACTGAGTCTCTTCATGTTAGTATCCTACAGTCGGGCATCCAATACCTCAATAGGTAGCACTAACTGGTGGATCCAACATCCCCGGCCTCGATGTAGGTTTATTTGGGCATTGGAGGGTTATTTGAGGGTTATTTGAGGGTTATTGAAAGCCATTGAAAGCCATTGAAAGCCATTGAAAGCCATTGAAAGCCATTGAAAGCCATTGGAGGTCATTTGAAGGCCATTTAAAAGATATTGGAGGGCCATGTTTTGAGCGTATTCCCGGCAGAACCGTGAGGCATAGGGTATCATACTTCCAGCCCGTATTTTGGTGGATTCAGCTTGTGGATGTTCTGCAGAGCATTGAGACGAACTGATAAAACTTTGCAGCCACTGACTGATGTCCTAACTTTTGAAATGTCGCGAGATGCTGTGAGCTTTGAGCGAATTTTGGTGAAACCTGGGAATCGCTGGTCTTTGGGGAACTGGTGAGACAGTTTCAACGTAACGTTGGATTTTGACGTGTTGGATTTTGACGTGTTGGATTTTGACGTGTTGGATTTTGACGTGTTGGATTTTGACGTGTTGGATTTTGA
>NKZC01000127.1:0-45762 GCA_002374385.1 Metschnikowia borealis | reverse complement strand
AACAGTTACATTGAATAATCTACATTCACACACTCTCTTCCACGAGAAATTACCGAAGTAGAGCTGAGATAAGGCATCTCTGAGTTTGGGCGTATAATATTATAGTGTAGTGTATAGTATAGTGTATAGTATAGTGTATAGTATAGTACAGTATAGTGTATAGCAGTAGAGTAGTACAGAGTAGTATAGAGTAGAGTAGTATAGNACAGTATAGTGTATAGCAGTAGAGTAGTACAGAGTAGTATAGAGTAGAGTAGTATAGAGTAGATTATGTAGTCGAGTGTTAGACCCACCATGGATAGACACTACCCATAGAGGTATTGTTAGAGCCTACGAATGCCAATGACTCGTCCAAGGCATCATACCGCGTGACTTGTACTCATTCTTTCACCTTACCTCGTGACATGGCATTTAACCACCATGCTCCACTTCTATGGTATTCACAGGTTAGCTATATAAGTACTGATTCTCACTTCTTGGGAGTCCACCAATGAACATAACCCCAGTACTAGACTATAGACTAGAATAGACGATAGACTAGAACAATATAGACTAGAACAATATAGACTAGAACAATATAGACTAGAATACAATATAGAATATAGACTATAGACTATAGAGTAGACTGAGAAGTGGGAATATTCAGGAGTGAGATTTTATAGCAGTACAAACCTTATAGTAGTGTAGACTGTTAGATCCATTCTTGACAGGGCTCTGCCCATTAAGCTTCTACTCCCAAAGTCATAAGCAGCTCCGTCTTCTACAGATACCAATGAAGAGTGTAGATGTACCAATATACAGACCAAATTAGGCATAGGTAAAGAGTATGAGTATAGAGTAGACTATACAGTTATAAAGAGAGTAGAGTAGAGTAGTATACAGTATAGAGTAGAGAGTAGATTACACTAGTATAAGAGAGTAGAGTAGTATACAGTAGTAGAGTAGTAGAGTATAGCAGTAGAGTAGATTATGTAGTATAGAGTATAGAGTAGTAGAGTAGTAGAGTATAGCAGTAGAGTAGTATAGCAGTAGAGTAGTATAGAGTAGAGTAGTATAGAGTATATTATGTAGTATAGAGTATAGATTATACTAGTAGAGTAGTACAGTAGTATCGAGTATAGAGTATAGAGTAGAGTAGTATAGAGTAGATTATACTAGTAGACTAGTAGACTATAGAGTAGTATGAAGTATATTATTAGATTGTACTAGTATAGAGTAGACTAGTATAGAGTAGACTAGTATAGAGTAGACTAGTATAGAGTAGACTAGTATAGAGTATAGAGTATAGAGTAGTAGTAGTATGAAGTATAGTATTAAATTATACTAGTATAGAATAGAAAGTATAGAGTAGATTATACTAGTAGAGTAGTAGAGTATAGAGTATAGCAGTAGAGTAGTACAGAGTAGTATAGAGTAGAGTAGTATAGAGTAGATTATGTAGTAGATTATGTAGTCGAGTGTTAGACCCACCATGGATAGACACTACCCATAGAGGTATTGTTAGAGCCTACGAATGCCAATGACTCGTCCAAGGCATCATACCGCGTGACTTGGACTCATCCTTTCACCTTACCTCGTGACATGGCATTTAACCACCATGCTCCACTTCTCTGATACTCACAGGTTAACTATATAAGTACTCGGATTCCCACCTATTGGGGATCCATCGGCGAATAAACATACAAAACAGAGTACTGGACGTAACAAGAATCTAACACTACATGCTCTATGCTCTATGTTCTATATATGCTCTAGATGTTATATGCTCTATGCTCTATATGTTATAAATGTTATATATGCTATATGCTCTATGCTCTATATGTTATAAATGTTATATATGCTATATGATCTATATGTTCTACATGCTCTATATGCTATATGCTATATGCTCTATATGTTATAAATGTTATATATGCTATATGCTATATGCTATATGCTACATGCTCTATATGTTATATATGCTCTATGCTCTATGCTCTATGCTCTGTCTATCATGTCTGACTCTCTTATGATTCTAGTCGTGTCTCATTCTTATTTGGTCTCTCGTGTTTGCATAGTCCACACTGATCTAATGTCTTCTCTCGCAATGTCTATTATCACCTCTCATAAACTGAAGCTATAGAGATATCTGTACAAGTCTAATTGCCCTGCTTAGTCTGATTTGAGCCCCAGTCACTTTGTAATAGTAGCAATTATTATCCATGACGTGGAAAACAAGTACCAGGTTTTCCTTTGAAAGAAAGGGGTTCCAAAGATAAAAAGGCACTATAACTCAATAATAAAAAATCCTTTTATGGTCTAAATCGAGCTCGTCTTGTTTGGAACAGAGAGCTTAAAGAAACTCTTAGCAAAAAGGAGTTCAAAAGAGCAAAAATGACACTTGCATTTCTTGCAAACGAGACCACAACTCGTTGATGCTTATTGCATTGTATGTTGATGAGTTGTTGGTTTTTGGAAATAAAATGAAAAAAGTGTCAAGAACAAAGGAAATGTTAGGCAGTTGCTTTCAGATGAAAGAGATGGGAGAAGCCAAGAAATTCTTGGGCATTCATATCATGGAGGGATATGGCCAATAAAAAGCAAGTTTAGTTGCTTAAGACTATACTCAAGTTGAGCGAATAGACATTTGCTCCTGGGATATCATATGCAAGTCTTCGTATATTGCTTGCTATTGCTACACGTCATAAGATGTTTATTCATCTTTGATCGTGAAAGCCCAACCCAGTGATTTGAAACTGATGTCCTGTGGTGGTAGACTATCCCAATGTACAGCCTGTGTATCTATAATTTAACATAGTGCAATCTCTAGTATGTAGAGAGTGCATTAGTCAACGGCACTAGTCATCTGCACTAGTCATCTGCACTAGTCAACGACATTAGTCATCGGCATTAGTCAACGGCACTAGTCATCTGCACTAGTCATCTGCACTAGTCATCGGCACTAGTCATCGGCATTAGTCATCTGCACTAGTCAACGGCACTAGTCATCGGCACTAGTCATCTGCACTAGTGAGTAGTAGAACTAGACTAATAAGTAGTGGTAAGTAGCAATAGAAGTGTCTTGATCCACGTTGTGTAGAGTATAGTTTGGATTTCGGTAGTGCTATTCTGTGGTGGATGTAGATTGACCAGATCAAGCACTATCTATGCCTCTAGAAACTGTAACATTATAGCCCCAGTATTCCACCTCCACGAAATCCTTACTTCTGCCCAATCTAGATCCCTATCACTCTAAGCTTCTCTATATCCACAAGGAGAAGGGCTCCGTTGAGAAGACAGGTGCCGACTCGACCTGTTCGGAGACAACTGTGTGTTATGACCGTAGGAGATATTTGCATTGTAAGGAACTCTGGACCTCGACTTGTTTGGTGAGGGTGCTCTGCGTGACGTGGGCCTGGAGAAGGTGTCGTTTGGCCTGGTAAACGTATCATTGCGGTAAAGGCTGGTCTCTCTTCACTGGTCTGGTCTCTGGCTCTATGGACTAACCTTAGCAGCCTCATCTGTACAGTCTGATAGTTTAGTATGACCAATGCCTGAGACTGAGCCCATCTGTCTTCTCTTCTCTCTCTTTCTCTTCTCCCTCTTTCTCTTCTCTCTTCTCTCTTCTCTTCCAAGAAAAATGTGGACATGAGGAGATCTGGAGATGTGGAGAACAAAGAACATCCAAATCGATGAATATATCTAGTACTAAGGCAATAATCCCATAGTACCATATGGTCCACCTTCGTTCCCCCGAGTACTCTTCTTTAGCACTCTTATTTCAAACATCATCTTCACCTGATTTTCGTACCCTATCTGTTTCCAATGTCCTTAAACTTGTAGAAGACTTGGATATGACGAGCAACTACCACCGCTTGCAACCCTATAAGAGTTGTATTGGCTCGATCCCTAAACCTGGTCCTGGAACGTTACTAGCCTTGTAAGAAAAACTCAAATCATTAGTCGAGCCAATGTTGAAATTCCTAGACAGTACCTTGAACATCTCTTTCTCTCTTTCTCTCTTTCTCTCTTTCTCTCTTTCTCTCTTTCTCTCTTTCTCTCTTTCTCTCTTTCTCTCTTTCTCTCTTTCTCTCTTTCTCTCTTTCTCTCTTTCTCTCTTTCTCTCTTTCTCTCTTTCTCTCTTTCTCTCTTTCTCTCTTTCTCTCTTTCTCTCTTTCTCTCTTTCTCTCTTTCTCTCTTTCTCTCTTTCTCTCTTTCTCTCTTTCTCTCTTTCTCTCTTTCTCTCTTTCTCTCTTTCTCTCTTTCTCTCTTTCTCTCTTTCTCTCTTTCTCTCTTTCTCTCTTTCTCTCTTTCTCTCTTTCTCTCTTTCTCTCTTTCTCTCTTTCTCTCTTTCTCTCTTTCTCTCTTTCTCTCTTTCTCTCTTTCTCTCTTTCTCTCTTTCTCTCTTTCTCTCTTTCTCTCTTTCTCTCTTTCTCTCTTTCTCTCTTTCTCTCTTTCTCTCTTTCTCTCTTTCTCTCTTTCTCTCTTTCTCTCTTTCTCTCTTTCTCTCTTTCTCTCTTTCTCTCTTTCTCTCTTTCTCTCTTTCTCTCTTTCTCTCTTTCTCTCTTTCTCTCTTTCTCTCTTTCTCTCTTTCTCTCTTTCTCTCTTTCTCTCTTTCTCTCTTTCTCTCTTTCTCTCTTTCTCTCTTTCTCTCTTTCTCTCTTTCTCTCTTTCTCTCTTTCTCTCTTTCTCTCTTTCTCTCTTTCTCTCTTTCTCTCTTTCTCTCTTTCTCTCTTTCTCTCTTTCTCTCTTTCTCTTCTCTCTCTTTCTCTTCTCTCTCTTTCTCTTCTCTCTCTCACATCTTGTAGAGTCTCTTGAGACGGAGAAACTCTGTCCGAGGCAAGATGTCACCGAAAGAGGCATCGGAAGGCGATGATGAGCTGATCAACGCAGCCTCTTCCGCAGACCGTGTCTTGGACGACATCTGGTTTCCGTAGTGCCAGATGCTCCAGATCAACTCCTCCTCGCCCATAGGGCCAGACACAGTTTCGGGCGCATAGCAAACCTGCGCCACATCGTGGAGGATGTTGGCCGTCAAGCCCCAGACATCGTAGAGTTTCTCGTTGGTGGACAAGTCTCTCCTGGACCCCAACCTTCCCCATTTAGATAACTTGGATAGATCTTTCTTTTGTCCCTGTGCCTGTGTCTCTTCCTGTTCCTGTTCCACTGCCTCTGCTTCTGCTTCTGCTTCTGCTTCTGCTTCTGCTTCTGCTTCTGCTTCTGCTTCTGCTTCTGCCTCCACCTCCTTATCTACATCCTCTGCCTCCCCCTCGTCCTCTGTTTCCAGAAGATCCTTGAGGTCCCGGAGCCAATGGACCTCAGCTGGGTTCTTCTGCGGAAACGTATACAGCCGGAGGTTCCATGGAATGCCTCCCCATTTCACGGCATGGTAGGTCCGCTCTAGAGCCTCGGGCTCCCGAAACACCACCCCAGGCCCCGCCTTCTTGGGGTAGAGAAAGTCCAGGAGAGGCACAGAAAACACATGCGAGCTCTCGCCCGGGTTCACGGCCAACGCAATGCGAGCCCAGTCCTCCACACCCAAAAACCCCACACACGGAGCCACCGCCAGAAACGTCCGTGAGAGGTAACACGGCATCTGCGTAAGGTGGCGGATCAGCAAGCCCGCCAGCACCAAGTCCGAATCCTTCGCCGAAAGCCCAATCTCCTCGTGCATCTCCCTCCGTGCCACCATCCACGGCAGCTCCAAGCCCGTATCGGCTTTTCCGCCCGGAAACGAGATGTGGCCGGGGAAACTGCGGAGCCGCGACGACCTCTTGGTGAGCACCACGCGAAGCTCGCCACACTGGCCGAAAAAAAGGAGGATGAACACCGCAGACCGCCGCGCAACCGGTAGTCGGTGCCAGATCAGCTTGGCCTCTCCCTGGTAGTGCGACGCCTGGAAGCCCTCAAGGTTGGACAAAAACATTCACAGACAGTAGTATTGGTCGGAACTAGACAAAATAGACAGGACTAGACTGTGGACAGAACTAGACTGTAGACAGAACTAGGCTGTAGACAGAACTAGACTGTAGACAAATCAGTAGACAGAACTAGGCTGTAGACAGAACTAGGCTGTAGACAGAACTAGACTGTAGCCAAATCTAGGCTGTAGACAATCAGTAGACAGAACTAGACTGTAGACAAAGACAAATCTAGGCTGTAGACAGAACTAGGCTGTAGCCAAAAGACTATGGTCAAAACTAGACTGTAGCCAAAAGACTATGGTCAAAACTAGGCTGTAGAAAACTAGACTGTAGAAAACTAGACCAAAGACAAAACCAAACTAATAGACAAATCAATGGATGGACCAATAGGAATGGGGGTTACTTGGACGACTGTTTTGGTGTTGGTAGTGATTGGGATTGCTCATGGTGTGCATGAGAGACGGACTGTGGGGTATGTGAGGGAACTGCATATAGTGCCGTTATACCCTCTCTTTCTTCTTCTTGAGTGATTTTTCAAAAAAAAAAAAAAGATGGATATATCGAGAGAGCGCAGATTATGTAGTGTGTTGATTTATAGTGCGTCATCTTGCGTGTGTGATTTTAGCGGTGGCTGTCTAGGTTTCTTACTTCCTAAGCTCTCACTATTCTGAGATAAAATGCGAACACTCCAGCTGGAGTCAGTGCAGCTTTTCTAAGCACCCCAGCAATCTGTAGGCGGAGTTTAAGGTATAGTTTTAGGTATAGTTTTAGGTATAGTTTTAGGTATAGTTTTATAAGAAATTTATATCTTAATAATAAAAATTCGTCAGTAGTTAGTGACAGTAGTCAGCAATTAGTAGTAGTAATATTGGAAAGAGTTTTGAGCCCTGGTCCCCGGTATTATAGATTGAATGGTCTTGCGCACGTGACCAGCGGTCACGCTAGTGAATCACCAAATCACCAAAATCCAGGTTATTATGGGTGTTCTCCAAAATAAACATGTCCTATTATCAAAGAACGTGGCTGTAGCGGGGCGTTAAGTTGGCTGTAATTCGGGCGGACGGCATACCCCTGCAGCGCACATGCAGGAGCCTCAAGGTTCCCTATAAAGGAGCCATTTCCCCAACTCACAGCCAAAATTCACTACTCTCATATTCCTCATATCTCTTATTCTCTTAATCGAACAATGACATTGTCATAACTCTGGCATTCATAAGAAAGCATTCATAGCTCTGGCATTCATTACTCTGGCATTCATTACTCTGGCTTTCATTACTCTGGCTCTCATAATGATATGTACCTTGTACATTTATGTCTTACTGATACTGTGTTTATTGATAGTGCCTCAAAGAAAGGAACCGAAGCGACTTATATAACTTCGAGAGAAACGTGGCATCGAAAAACTCTCCATCAGAACAATGGAAGAATTATTCTGGAAGAGTGACACGGCGTTTGCAATGGCCATTGTTACGATCGGACAGTAGGTTTATGAGAGGTCTATAAGCCGGACCATGTTTGGAGAAAAATGTAACCCATTGGAATCGTTGGATGACGCCTTGGAAACTGGTAAAGACGATTTAATAACAAGAATGAGAATGGGTGGCCCAAAAGTTTACATATGAATACGTCAATAAAAACGAAGAAATGAATGCATTAGTGAAGGAATACCCAAAGATATGGTAGACCGAATACTTGAATATAGACCGAATACTTGAATGTAGACTGAACACTTGAATGTAGACTGAATACTTGAATATAGACCGAATACTTGAATATAGACCGAATACTTGAATATAGACCGAACACTTGGAGCTAATCATGAGACAAAATATTAGCTTACGACTTCAGTATACTATAAAATGTTGCTAACAATAAATACAATCCACATATAAATAACACAACGGAACTTATTCAAATCCTCTTCCTGCCCTAGGGTTTTTTATGTGTAAACTAATTTCTTGTGTTTTGAAGTTGAGCTAACCTTACTAACCGTACTACTTTTGTACTGGTACCACTCTGAATTCAGACCATGAGTACACCCAAACCGCTGGGGGCTTTCTAGTAGTTAGTAGTAATTAATTAGTATTTGATTAGTAGTTAGTAGTAATTACTGACTGTAATTAATTAGTAGTTAATTAGTGGTTAGTAGTAATTAATTAGTATTTGATTAGTAGTTAGTAGTAATTAATTAGTAGCTATGTAACTAATTAGTAGTTAGTATTAATTAATTAGTAGTTAGTAGTAATTAATTAGTAGTTAGTAGTAATTAATTAGTAGCTAGTAGTAATTACTGACTGTAACTAATTAGTAGTTAGTAGTAGTTAATTAGTAGTTAGTAGTAATTACTGACTGTAACTAATTAGTAGTTAGTAGTAATTAATTAGTAATTGATTAGTAGCTAGGACTTTTACTGAAGAAGGCAGGCTTGTGGTATAAAGTGATTTGTAAGCAAAAAGACCTTAAGTTGAAAGAGATTCCGTATTAAGATAGAATTGAGTGATGCATTTACGAAACAATTTCTCATTTTTTGACCTAATATTCTTGGCTTATGTCTCTACAATTAGCACAAAGGGTCCAACTTCCTGAAAAAAGAGGTTTGTGCTGCTTGTACAGGAAAGGTCAATTGTTCAGTGCATCCTCTCAGACCTTACAGCTATTGTAATTGATTAGTAGTTAGTGACTGTAATTAATTAGTAATTAATTAGTAGGTGACAGATGATTATTGATTGAGGTTCATTGACTGAGCTTCATTGACTGAGGATCATTGACTGAGATTCATTGATTGAGCTTCATTGATTGAGCTCATTGATTGAGATTCATTGGAAGACAATTATGAGATATATATTGAAAGAGGGTCTATTAAATATGACCCAGTGAAACTGATTTTGATGGTCTCATAACCCCATGATCTTTATGACAAGGATAATCTCGGAGAGACTTTATGGTGGACTTTCAAAGTGCCAAAATGTGTTTCTCTATTGATGGGTTCGACGATTGAACATTATGACTAAACAGTCTCCAAATCTGTCCAAATCTGTCCCAAATTCATCTTACTGTCCTGTCCCAAATTCATCTTACTGTCCTGTCCATTCATCTTACTATCCTGTCCCAAATTCATCTTACTATCCTTGGTTCTGTCTTGGTTCTGTCTTGGTTCTGTCTAGATCACGTGCTAACTATGGCTACTGATATAATAACAGTAGTTATTGACAGTAGTTAGTGCTCAATGTATTGTCATTTTAGACAAGACAAATACCCTGGCAATGGCCCCATTCCTCGCCAACTTCAGACACGGTGTTAGGCATTAAAAGCGGTTTTTGACCAGTGACTTTGAGTACAGTTGCTATAGAAGGTCAATGATTATTATGCTATTTATTGTCTAGGTGCATAAAATACCTTAGCGACTGTTTGTGAGTAGACTTTTGTCTGTTTCTGTTCCAGGGTGGAAATGAATGATTGTTATTCATATTCCGGGAAGTCCCAAACTCCTAGACAGTACTAGTAGTGTAGTACTAGTACAGTCTTTTTCAAAGTATTCAAACCAGCTCGCCAGAATGGTTCAAACACATTAGAAACTTAAACATGCCAATAATTCTAAACGTGACTGTTTTTAATATTTAATAGAGACTTCACATAAACAGTATATTTCGAATCTTTGATGCTTAGCAATTTTGAAGTCATAAGTAAGAAACTTTTTGAATTATTGCTTGTTTAAATTTGCAAGTGTAGTTTGAAACATTTTGCCGTGCTGGTTTGAATAGTTTCGAAAAACACTGTAGTAGTAGTAGTAGTAATTCTAATAGTACTACTTGTTAGGAAAAATCCTACGAGCACTAGAATTAGTATTTAGTGTCGGTGGATTCTACTAACGAGGCTTAGCTTAGGCTCAGTCTCAAACCATACCACTTGAGTATGAGATGGTGTCATGGTTAGTATTCAAGGAGACTTCACTTCTGGGAGCTAGGCATACAGTAGGTTGTGGAGGAACGATAACGTCTCGGACTGCTTTAGTTCGTATGCATGGGGCAAGTCCGAAGACCCATCCGCCGCCTGGAGAAGCCCAGAGAAGTCGGAGTGTGCCAGCTGCGTGGATTCCTCAGTCACCTGCTCCCGAGACAACTGGTCCGCCTTTTTAAACGTGTAACGATTGTCCCGTGTATATGGATATTGTAGGCTGATGAGATGGGGAGGGTGGTATGGGGGAGTCAGCCGGTCAGGAGTTAGTAGTATATACCTGTAGTTAGTAGTATATACCTGTAGTTAGTAGTAAATACCTGTAGTTAGAACTATAGCACCTGTAGTTAGTAGTATATACCTGTAGTTAGAACTATAGCACCTGTAGTTAGTAGTATATACCTGTAGTTAGAACTATAGTACCTGTAGTTAGTAGTACATACCTGTAGTTAGTAGTACATACCTGTAGTTAATAATATAGTAGATGTAGTTAGCAGTATAGTGTATCGATTTCACTAGGCTATATGCGTGTGGACGCATGTTATATCCCCGCGCCAGGGAGGTTTCCTGATGAGGACTTCTCGGCCAATGTGAAACATTGCGAAGTTTCACATCCTGTGGCCGGTTGTTTCAAGAAATCCCTCAAGGGTTACCCGAAGCAGGCAGGAAGTATATAGAGCTCGCAGGTTCGCCTGAGTACATGAATCCTTAGGGTTCCCTCTAAGCCATATTATAGTATTCGAATAAACAACTGAGACAACTTTGTTTTATAAATCCCAAAGTCCTGCACCAGCTCTAACACTACTAGTAATTCTAGAGTACTAGAGTATGCCCGGGGAAAGGTGTTTGAAAAATACATTTTAGAAATATGGGACATCATGCTTTAACAAAGTACTCGAAAAGGTGTTCTTCATTCTACAGTGTTTAGAATTTATGTTCTCTTTGTCACGATTACTGATAGAGTCTATAGAGAATACTCACTACCATCGGTGTTTTTAGAGCCTACCAAAATCGACTAGTCAGCTGCTCGCTACCGAAACTGACTGCTCGGTTCTTTGTTGGTCGTTTCTTGGTTGTTTCTTTTGACACCGAATGACCGATTAGTCATGTCGTCTCATCGTGCACCTCTTACAACTATATAAGCCCCTCAGATTCTTCCGAGGATCTGCGAATGAACATGGTGAACAGAGTAACTGATGTTACCGGAATCTAACATCGAGGTCGTGCCCGGATTAGAGATTGATCATGCAAGCTGCTAAGATTGGTTGGTGGGTCCGGATTAGGCTAGATCTTTTTGCGAGACAGAATCCTCATATATTGGTGGGTTGAAGTTGTGGTGGTCAGGGAAGTTGGTTTGACTGATTACGGCAAGAGTGATTACAAGAAAACGTGGAACATTGAGGACTTTTCTAAAAGGAACTAGAGATGTTGGACCTGGTGGTCCTCCAATGTGTTCGGTACTACTTGGGATTATTGAGCAAAAAGCTTAACGACAGTTCCAGGACTCTTCACCTGTTCCGCACGAATAAGGAGCCTGAGGAGCTCGAGGCTGCTTGGGATTTCTTAAAGAGTTTGGGAAGCTCCATTGATGGTGGTAGTGTTGTTGTGGCAGAAAGTTTTGGCTGTGCACTGGAACCGGACTTATAAGTATGTTCAGTTTAATCTACCCACCATTGACAGGTCCGTCGAGCGCTCAATGCTTTGGAGATGTAATTTAATCAATAAGTAAATGTTACATTTGTACACTCTCTTTACTTTTTTGAGACTTTCTCATTAAATAATACCTATACTTCACTTATACAATATACTTGATAGGGGTTAATGATAACCAGTATTAGAGAACTTAATATTATGTACCCATATGAGTTAGTACTAGTAGTGTAGTAGTAGTGTAGTAGTAGTGTAGTAGTACTAGTAGTAGTACTAGTAGTGTAGTAGTACTAGTAGTGTAGTAGTACTAGTAGTGTAGTACTAGTACATCTAGACTAGCCCACTGGTATACGAAAAATGGCATTAGCGAACTACTGTATGAAACTACTTCATGGTACTACTGTTAAAACATGTGACATGTCCTGGCCCGTATATGCAGAACGGTGGTACCTGCAATTGGATGAAGTTCCGAAGCATGTATGTGCAGACGGACAGTATAAACCGGGTCTTGGCTTTGGGACTCATAGGGTTTGGCTTCGGGACTCATAGAGTTTGGCTTCGGGACTCATAGAGTTTGGCTTCCAGAGTCATAGGGTTTGGCTTCCGGAGTCATAGAGTTTGGCTTCCGGAGTGTGCAGGTTTGACTTCAAACAGGAATTAACAAGGCCGGTACAGGAGAACGGAATTAATGGTCACGTGGTATATAAAGAGGGGATAAAGAGGGGATCTCGCTCATGGTAGAGGAGTATCGAAACAGACCACAAGACAGGATTCTAGTTAATATACATCGCACAACTTAAGAAACAAGACAGGATTCTAGTTAATATCCGTCACACAACTAAAGAAGAAACAAGACAAGATTTCCTGTCTATGCAAGTCTTTATGGAAACTCTCAACACTTACGTGTTTAATTGATCAATAAGATAAGATTGCGCGTGATATGTTTTGAGACCTTCGTCAAGTGACTTTTAGCTTTCCTAAAAGTATCGTCGATATGGTGACTTGAAGAAGGATATGTTTTTGCGCGTTAGATGAGGCGTTAACGGTGGGAGGCCAGATGTAGAATCGATGTTTTTTTTGTTTTACTATTTTTTTGTTTTACTATTTTTTTGTTTTACTATTTTTTTTACTGTATATATATATATATATATCTTTATTCATAGGCTGGTTGGAGTGGTGCAGAGGTTTCATGTGTGCGAACCGAGCAGCTGAGCTGTCTTACCCAGTGCTAGTACTCCATACACTGAGTTACTGAGTGATCTAGTGTATGAAGTAGTAGTATGAACAAACCATGTCCAAAACGGGTCTGAAATTAAATGTCAAAATTTCGACCTGAACACCTCTCCTCAGAAACACCTAGTCTGTGTATTTGACCAGATTGGACTGGTGAGTGTGGTTTTAGTGGGTGCAAACTCAAGTTTCAATTCAATAAAAGTCTGACACGATAAGTTTAAGTCAATGCAAGGGGTTCCAATGATATAGTGCATTACATACAATAAAGACGTTTTGCCTGGATCCAAAGATATTACATTACATACAATAAAAACGTTTTGCCTGGATCCAAAGATATTACATTACACAAAAAGAGATGGAAAAAAGATTGCAGCACCACAATTTCACACATGGTCTCCCACTGCATTACTCACTGTGGCCCTAAGTGGCTTAACTAACGTTGATCGGACGGGAAACAGTGCTTTACACTTGGTATGGCCGCAACCGAAAGTCCTTCTTTTGGGGTTTTCATGTCTACTTATTCCAACCTACTTACTACACTATACAAGTGTCAGTTATATTTGTGGAGCTTCTAAATATCTCTACTCATTATTATCTGATTCTAAGTTATGTTTTGATTATCTTAGTGTTTCTAATTAATAATCTAATTATTCTGTTTACTTGGGCCGTACTCAGATCAATTGGCGATTCTATTAGTCTATAATATGCGGATCCCGGCGTAGAGAGGTTGTAGCCTTTTCCAGCTCTGGCACGCTCAGGTTATGAGATCACAAGGCTTACTCAGCTTCAGCTAAAAGTTGAGGCCAGTCGTTGACGTCGGCGTTCTCGTAGATGACGTTGTACACGGCCTCAAACAATGGGAACTCGTCTTGCAACTTGAAGTTCTCCAACAACTCGTGCACCTCCTTGGCGGTGATGATACCTTGAGAGGATTGACCGTTCAACAACACCTTCTCGGCCTCCCAGGCGTCAACCTTGTGCTCCACCATGTAACGAGCCACCTTGACGTTTCTACCTCCGGAACAGGTGGTGATCAAGTCAGCAACACCGGCAGATTCCTCGGTGAAGGTGGTGGACTCTGGTGCAGACAAGCCGCTGATTCCAAACTTCTGCCAGTAGGAAGCAAAGTGGATGGTCTCTCTAAGACCGATTCTCATGATGGCGGACTTGGCGTTGTCACCCCATCCGGCACCCTCGACGAAACCAGCACCAATGGCAACCACGTTCTTCAAAGCTCCGGCAATGGAAGCACCAATGACATCCTTGATGACTCTGACGTGGAAATACGTTCTGTGGAAAGCCTCCTTCAAGATGTACTCGTCAATGTCCTTACCCTCGCCACGGAAGTCCTTGGGTCTGTTGTAGGCAATAGAGGTCTCGGACCATCTGTTTCTGGCCACTTCGTTGGCAATGTTGGCACCAGACAAGACACCGCAGTAGATGCCCAAAGTGTCGGTAATTGATTGCGACAACAACTTACAGCCACTGGCATCCACCTCCAAGCCCTTAAGACAAGAGATGGCTCTGACGTTAGGAGACACCTTTCCGACCAATTGCTGGCAGATTCTTGGCAAGAACTGGTGGGGGATGTTGAAGATAAGAAGGTCGGCGCCCTCGACAGTGGACACGATATCAGGGTTTGCAACCAAGTTCTCAGGCAACTTGACATCAGGCAAGTACTTGACGTTCTCGTGCTCGGAGTTGATGATCTCAGTCAATTTCTTACCGTTGACCTCCTCCTCGAAAACCCACATGTTGACTTGCTTGTGGAAGAGCTCAGGCTTCTCGGCAGTGTTCTCGGCCACGAGCTTGGCCACGGCGGTGCCCCAGTTGCCAGAACCAATGATGGCGACTCTGAAAGGTTTCTCGATAGTGTAAGGTGCAGACATTGTGAATATATGGTTTAATATAAGGGACCTGAAGAGTGGGATAAAAATTCACGGGGAAAGGGGCCTTTTATAGTTTTTTGGGAGGTCCGGACCGACGTGCAGGGAATGCTGTCCTTTTATAGTGTGAGTGCTCATTTGGGCCTACAGGAGGGGCTGGGAAACGGGGTTATGTGCACACCCGCGCTGGCGTATCTGCAGGAAGATAATACTGGTAATGCTGCGGTGTGTCGTGCCTGGGCGCCGGAAAAAAGCTGGCCAAGAGGCGAGACACTGCTAAGAATGAGAAGCTATTGTGGGGGGGAGGGGCATTGTGAAGCTGTACAGAGGAGACATTCCTGTACAAAGACCACCATAGACAACAGCGTGCCTGCACACGACACCACGGGCCCCCAAAATCACCGTGGCCAATTGGCAGCCTGGGGCTTTGACATGACGTGGTGGGTCGGAGTTTTGGTCGGAATATATTTCTTTTGGCGCGCAGAGATCTTCCCGAATTCCTTTTTCGCAGGAATTTTTTTTTTACTGCGTCCTGCACACACGACGTCACTTGCTGTGACCGACCATCCGCCTGGAAACCCAGCAAGGTGGCGTCAAGGACGGGCAATAAGGTAAGAGGGGGTGTTGTTTTGTGCAGGACGCTTAAGTACGCTAGCACAAGATTGTTTCAAACCAGTCTTTGGATTGTTGGTTACGAGCCCCCCCCCCTCCGTCTCTTGTGCCTCGTTGCTGCAAACCAAGTGGACGAGCAAGCCAGCAGCATGGTTTCGTCATCGTCCTGCAGGAAGCAGTGGGCGAGGTCGGACTTTCGCGCTCCTCCGGACGGACCCAAAAAGGCCCGGCCGCACCCCAAAATTGCTTTTCGCGTGATGGGCCTAAATCCGCTCGCCGCTTTACAAGGCCACCAAATTTCAGAAACGAACTGAAACGAAACAGGCACACATAAACTGAAACTGAAACTGAAAAACTGAAACTAAAAAAATGAAACAAACAAACTGAATCAAACTGAATCAAACTGAATTAAACTGAATCAAACTGAATTAAACTGAATCAAAAATAGTACACAGATTAAAACAAATTTATTAATAATTTCAAGCGACTAGAAAGAATGAAACGTTTCATTTAATTTCTTATGGTTGGGGTTGTAGTTGGTGTTGAAGTGGTAGGGATTTATGAGTGTAAGAGGTGAATGAGAAAGTGAGAGAGGAAGTAAGGAAGTGAGGAAGTGAGGAAGTGAGGAAGTGAGAAAAGGAAGTGAGAAAAGGAAGTGAGAAAAGGAAGTGAGAAAAGGAAGTGAGTGAGAAAAGGAATGTGTGAGTGGGTCAGAAAAGGAATGTGTGAGTGGGTCAGAAAAGGAATGTGTGAATGACTACAATGTGTGAATGACTACAATGTGTGAGTGACTAGAATGTGTGAGAAGTGGGTGAATAGGATGACTAGAATGTGTGAGAAAAATGTGGGTAACTAAAAGTGGGTGAGTGTCAGGGAGGATTGAGTAGAGTATAGAGAAAAGGAGTGAGAACGGTGAAGAATGGATGAAGGTGTGTGGATATCCGAGAGTACGAAAAGAGGTTATGAAGGTTATGAGAGGTTATGAGTTATCGGTATAGAGAAGTGGAGGAAGAGGAGGTAAGAATGAAGTTGGAGATAGAGATAGAAAGGATGAGAGTTAAGGTATAGACAGGATTACATTGAGGGATAGAGTGAATGGTGAATGGTGAATGGTGAATGGTGAATGGTGAATGGTGAATGAATAGTGACCAGGGAATAGTGACCAGTGAATGAATAGTGACCAGTGAATTAATAGTGACCAGGGAATAGTGACCGACTGAGGACTATAGTTACACCGGAAGTGGGCTAGTAGAACTAGAAATGGAGTTGAGCTGAAGGTTAATAGTGAGTAGTTAGGGCTAGTATTAGACATGCACATAGGGTTGGTGATAGAGAATCGAAGGACTAGAGTTAGGATTAGATTAGTCTGGGACTGAGGTTGAATAGACAGACTAGAACACCTAAACTGCAATATTCTTCAAAACGTTTCAAACCAGCTCGGCAAAACAATTCAAACCACTAGTAAAATTAACCAAGAATTCAAACCACTAGTAAAATTAACCAAGAATTCAAACCACTAGTAAAATTAACCAAGAATTCAAACCACACTAGTAAAATTAACCAAGAATTCAAACCCCACTAGTAAAATTAACCAAGAATTCAAACCACTAGTAAAATTAACCAAGAATTCAAACCACTAGTAAAATTAACCAAGAATTCAAACTACTAGTAAAATTAACCAAGAATTCAAACCACACTAGTAAAATTAACCAAGAATTCAAACCACGAGTAAAATTAACCAAGAATTCAAACCACTAGTAAAATTAACCAAGAATTCAAAAAGTTTCGTACTTATGACTTAAAATTTGCTAAGTTCAAAGATTCGAAATAAACTGTTTAAGTAAAGTCTCTATAAATATTAAAAACAGTCACGTTTTGAATTATTGGTTTGGTTAAGTTTCCTAATGTGGTTTGAACCATTTTGGCACGCTGGTTTGAATACTTTTAAAAATACTGTACCACTGGTTCAAGACTCAAGCCTAGCTTTTCCTCTCTAACAATACCCACATTGACTCCTGGATGCAGTCACACAACTATTGAGAAGGACGTCCATATCATTGCTAAACATCAGTACCTCTACACTAGTTAATAATGTGGCTCTGGTTTCGGGAAACCTCTTGGTATGTCCTCGGTTGATAAGTATTTTTGGTGGTATTAAAAAGGCGGGAACTTGTCCTTTTATATTGGGGTGCGCGTTCACATGACCAGAGTCACGTGGCTGGCTGCGGTCTCAGCGAAACTGCAAGTGCTGTCTCGACATGAACATGGTGTACTGATCCCACAACAGTTCCAGGTTATAATAGACGTGTACCAGGTACGGGTTATCACGTGATCACACGAAAATTTAATTAACTTCTTCATCAAAACTCTGGAGTAGAGAGAACTCTGGTGATTCGTGTTGAACATGTGAGAAGTGCTGGCCCGTATATGCAGGACGATGGTACCTGCAATTGGATGAAGGTTCTGAAGAATGTATATGCAGACGGACAGTATAAACCGGGTCTTGGCTTCCGGAGTCATAGGGTTTGGCTTCCGGACTCATAGGGTTTGGCTTCGGGAGTGTGCAGGTTTGACTTCTAACAGGAATTAACAAGGCCGGTACAGGAGAACGGAATTTATGGTCACGTGATATATAAAGAGGGGATCTTGCTCATGGTAGAGGATATCGAAACAGACCACAAGACAGAGATTCTAGTTAATATACATCGCATAAGTAAAGAAGAAACAAGATAAGAGTTCCTGTCTATGCAAGTCTTTATAGAAACTTTTACAATTCGGAGTGTGTTGTATGCAGTATGCTTTATTTTTAAAAAAAAAAAACACACACGATTTCACAAATTTAGCCAAGCACGCAAATTTCTTGCTTGAAATTACAGTTTATCAATTCAAGACTAGATATTAAACATTTATACTGAAGCATTTCAAAAATAAAGGTGATTCTGATTTTTGGCGGTGGTTTAAAGATTTTTCTTTTTTTGGACCAGGCCTCAAAATTCTTATAAACTGCAAATCAACCTTGCATCTCAAAAACCACATGGTACAATTTCCAACCGGTGTAGTTCAACCTCCAGACAAGATATCCTTGTCTGTTGGACAATACAGGTAAACTGGTAAGACTATAGTCCATTAGTATTATTCAGTTATCAGTTGGTTGTAGTCGAGTTTTAGGTAGACCTCAATTATGGTATAAAATAGGCCCAATTATATCATGAAATAGGCCCAATTAGGGTATAAAATAGGCCCCAATTATAGCATCAAACAGATTCAATTATATCATGAAATAGGCCCAATTAGGGTATGAAATAGGCCCAATTATAGTATAAAATAGGCCCAATTATAGTATAAAATAGGCCCCAATTATATCATGAAATAGACCCCAATTATAGTATAAAATAGGCCCAATTATATCATGAAATAGACCCCAATTATGGTATAAAATAGGCCCAATTATATCATGAAATAGGCCCAATTAGGGTATAAAATAGGCCCAATTATAGCATCAAACAGGCCCAATTAGGGTATAAAATAGGCCCAATTATAGCATCAAACAGGCCCAATTAGGGTATAAAATAGGCCCAATTATAGCATCAAACAGGCCCAATTAGGGTATAAAATAGGCCCAATTATAGTATGAAATAGGCCCAATTAGGGTATAAAATAGGCCCAATTATGGTATAAAATAGGCCCAATTATATCATGAAATAGGCCCAATTATGGTATAAAATAGGCCCAATTATATCATGAAATAGACCTCAATTATAGTATAAAATAGGCCCAATTATGGTATGAAATAGGCCCCAATTAGGGTATAAAATAGGCCCAACTATGGTACAAAATAGGCCCAGTTATAGCATCAAACAGGCCCAATTATATCATGAAATAGGCCCAATTATATCATGAAATAGGCCCAATTAGATTGCTCACCAGTATGAGGAGAGGTAGGTTGAGCCCGGGTACTCGAACACTCTGTGAGAGTCTCCTATCAAGTCTCCTACCAGAGTATCTGCCTCAAGTCTGATATACATAATCTATGCATCGGTTCAAAGTCAATACGTGAAGCATGGTGGAGAATGATATAGCAGATAGCATGGCTAAAGTTTAGCCATATCATGGAACATGTCATGGAACATGTATGGGTGGATCCTCTCTGCCGGAATGTAAAAAGCCAAGGATTCGGGAATGTCTGATTGCCCTAAAAACTGGAAAGTCGATTCAGAAACAGCACACTTAGAAATAGCTTGTCAATGGCAATGACACTGGAGTATTTCCAGCCAAAAAGGCAGTCCCTAGTCCACCAAGATAGACATTACCAATAGACAGATTGTTCATAGACAGACTGTTCATAGACAGACTGTTCATAGACAGATCTTCCAATTATAGTATGAAATAGGCCCAATTATATCATGAAATAGGCCCAATTAGGGTATGAAATAGGCCCAATTAGGGTATAAAATAGACCCAATTATGGTATAAAATAGGCCCAATTATAACATCAAACATACTCAATTATATGTCGTGCTGCTATAAGACAACTACTATTTCCATTGGTGATATCGCGGTATTGACTTAAATGGCCCATCGAGAGTCACCAGCTAGCAGAAAGAAAACTTCATTTGGGAATGAGAAATCACCTTCTGGTTTCCTTATGATGAGATTTATTGCGTGTCTGTATTCTTTTCTAGACCAAACCTTCCCCATCACTATTCATTGCATTCTTGTTGACTATGGCCTGCCATATTTCAATATTAGTTGGTCATTTTTAGTTACTGTTGGTCATTTTCAGTGACAGCTGGTCATTTTTAGTTACTGTTGGTCATTTTTCAGTGACAGATGGTCATTTTTCAGTTATAGGTGGTCATTTTTCAGTGACAGCTGGTCATTTTTCAGTTGTAATTGGTCATATTTCAATATTAGTTGGTCATTTTTAGTTACTGTTGGTCATTTTTCAGTGACAGATGGTCATTTTTCAGTTATAGCTGGTCAATTATCAGCTGCTTGTATTCGGTGAGTCAGTGGCCCATTAAAAGGGGTACGCTATACTATAAAAATCTTATTATTACTTTCCCTTGTGGTACTTTAATCGAAAATTTTCTTAGTAGATGCAAACTTTATTCCATCTGTAGAAACTTTGGAAGGAATATCTCTAGATTGAGTTCCAGAGGCCTTAGCCAAAATATTTTGTCTTAGAAAGCTCGACAAGAATAGTGGAGAGTTGGAAGCAATGTTATCTATAATAAATAAATCTTTAAAAATAATAATTGTCTTCCTAGTCTATGTGTCTTAATACATATTTTAACGTTGTGGGACATTTCCATTATGTATTATCAATGGGAGCATTATTCAGTTTAGTAGGAGGTTATTATTACTGAGGACCTGCAATGTTTGGTTTACAATATAACAAAGTTTGAGCAGAAATAAATTTCTGACTATTGTTTATATCTGTGAATATAATTTTTTTACCTATGCGTGCGATCTACAGATTTATTAGACTCCTCTTTGCAGTTGTATTGCCTGTTGGAGGATATCTAAGCACAACCGAGTATTCGGGTCATAAATTAAAGATAATATATTATAATATCTGATTATTTATGATGAGAGCCTTTATTGTTTCAAGTTATATAGTAATTTATCACTTAATTACTTTCGATGACCCCCTCAACCAAGATATGATTTTAAATCTTAAAAATAAGGGTAACGACTACAAGCACAGTAGTTTCGTTAAAATACACCATTCTTTAAATGAAAACAATAGGGATATAGAAAATAAGAGGAAACAAATAACAACAAAAGATATTAATACAAATAACCAAAAAGTAGTAATAAGGCCTCTAATAAATTGATGGGATAACTTCAATGAATCTGTAAGCAATTACAGAAATTTGAAGTTGGATGCTTTTAATAAAAGCATGATAATATGTAGAAATTATAGTACGGGAAAAAGGAATCAAGGAAGTTTAGAAATAAATGGAGATAACGTAAATCCTATCATCCAAAATCTTAAAGAGTCATATCAATATAAAAGATTAGTTGAATTAAGTCATAAAGATTTATCTAAAGATTTATGACCTGCTAATCAAGAGTATTTTAAAAATATAACTCAATTAATTAGAGATCAAAGTACTATAATAGCTATAAGAAGTGATAATTTAATTAAAAAGCATAAATATAGTAGAGATGCTGTATTAAAAGATGAAAAGTTTATAGAATTACTTGAATTTGGAGGATTTATAATGACATCCTTACTTTGAAAGCTGATGTCAATTGAGTTATTAACTAGAAATTCTGGTAGCACAACGCCAGGAACGGATGAAGTTGCCTTTAAATCAAATAGATCTAAAGTTGGCAACAGAAGTTCCGCACTAAATAATTTAGCAAATAGAATTCAAAAAATTAAGTATATTTTAGGTTTAGCAAAAGGTAAAACCGATCAAGCTATTAGAAGGAAAGGTATATCCAATCTTTCTCAAAGAGAACTTGAAAGAAGAGAACTTAAAACAAAACTCGGACATGCTAATACTAAATTACTTAGACTGGAATATAAAGAAATAGAAAATAATCCTATAAGTGTTGTTAATAAAAATCATGATAACATTGCTAAACATAATTTAAACTTAAAATTTGAATTATTAAAATATCTAAAACTAACTAATTTAAAATATTATGAACCAGGGCTAATCAGAACAGTTGAAATACCTAAAACTAATGGTAAAATCAGAAAGTTAGGTATACCGACTATAAAGGATAGAGCTGTTCAAATGTTAATTAAATTAGTAATGGAACCAATTATGGAGCCTATGGGTGATACTCATTCTTTTGGTTTTCGGCCTGGACGTGGTTGCCAAATGGCAGTCGCTACAGTCGCAAATTTAGTTACTCATAATAGAAGTAGACCTAATCTAAGAAAAAGAGATCTTGCATTTGGAAAGGATTTTATAAATAATAACAATCCGGATAAAAATCGTAATTTCTTTGTAGAGAAATAGATTATTAATGCAGATATCAAAGGATGTTTTGATAATATTTCACATCAATGACTTATTGATAATACACCTATGCCAAAAGGATTTGAAACTTTATTACCTAAAATTCTTAAAGCTTCTAGAATAGAAATAGATAAAAGTGTATCACCAAGTATAAAAGTAAAGGTATAACAGATTACAATTGGGAATAATATCTTCAACACCAATAATGGGAATTTCAATACAGCAGTATAATCTATTTATCAGAATATGATAGATAAATCTGAGAATCTAATATCTTATGATTTAGTAGGTCTTATGGTTAGTAGGTCTTATGGTTAGTAGGTCTTATGGTTAGTAGGTCTTATGGTTAGTAGGTCTTATGGTTAGTAGGTCTTATGGTTAGTAGGTCTTATGGTTAGTAGGTCTTATGGTTAGTAGGTCTTATGGTTAGTAGGTCTTATGGTTAGTAGGTCTTATGGTTAGTAGGTCTTATGGTTAGTAGGTCTTATGGTTAGTAGGTCTTATGGTTAGTAGGTCTTATGGTTAGTAGGTCTTATGGTTAGTAGGTCTTATGGTTAGTAGGTCTTATGGTTAGTAGGTCTTATGGTTAGTAGGTCTTATGGTTAGTAGGTCTTATGGTTAGTAGGTCTTATGGTTAGTAGGTCTTATGGTTAGTAGGTCTTATGGTTAGTAGGTCTTATGGTTAGTAGGTCTTATGGTTAGTAGGTCTTATGGTTAGTAGGTCTTATGGTTAGTAGGTCTTATGGTTAGTAGGTCTTATGGTTAGTAGGTCTTATGGTTAGTAGGTCTTATGGTTAGTAGGTCTTATGGTTAGTAGGTCTTATGGTTAGTAGGTCTTATGGTTAGTAGGTCTTATGGTTAGTAGGTCTTATGGTTAGTAGGTCTTATGGTTAGTAGGTCTTATGGTTAGTAGGTCTTATGGTTAGTAGGTCTTATGGTTAGTAGGTCTTATGGTTAGTAGGTCTTATGGTTAGTAGGTCTTATGGTTAGTAGGTCTTATGGTTAGTAGGTCTTATGGTTAGTAGGTCTTATGATTTAGTTAGTCCATTTGCACCCATAAATATAGGACTTTTTGAAAGATATGATATCATAAAATTAGACATAAACATGGATTCTCAAGATTCACGAAAGCAACGTCAAATCCAAGCTGTTCGAGGCTGCAACAGAGCCCTTAACAGAGCCCTCTCAACTTGCCAACTACCAAAGAGTTGCCAAGTTCTCACCAGGAGCCCTGGCACTTCGTGAGGCTTTCGATATCTCTGCTACAGTCCACAGAATGGGCAAGAAGAGCACTTTGAACAAGCAAAGCCTCAAAGCAGACTCCATGACACTCGTGGAAGAGGACGAAGATGGAGAAGCGCATGTGGTGCCAGCATCAGCTCAAATTCCGAGGGATATGAACAACCAGAATGGGTTTGCATTAGATTTGAAGGGTGCTTCAATCTTAGGAAGAAGAAAGAACAAAGTTGCAGTTGCTTGTTAGCTAATTATAGAGCCATTGGAATGACTTACGATGTCCAGATACTGCAGAGAATCGATAATTTTAGATGGGATTTTTTTAGTCTTGAAGATTGATCCATAATCTCAGATATAGCTTCTCAATGTTTGAATGTCCAATTCTTAAGGTTAACTGTAGACAAAATATATGGATCAAATGGAGCTGAAACTCCAGGAATAGATGGTAAAGATGTGAACTCTAATATTAAAGAAATAAAAAAGATGCTTTATTTCGCGTAAAATGTGAGATAAAAGATATTAAACATGAAATAGATTTGTATACAAATCATCGTAATATATCTAATACATCCAAGTCCATTCTATTTTCCAATGATCTTGGTCACAGATTCTATATAGAGATTTGTTTTACAGTCATAAGTAGTACTGTTAGTAGTAGCTATTTTAGCAGTGGTATTAGCTATGTTGGTAGTAGATGTTACTCTAGCTCTTCCTCTCTCTACCTCTACACTAACACTTAGGGTGTAGTGTTACTCTAAATATACCTCTAATAATATTTAATGATAGCACCTTGGTAAAAAGAGTAAAACAAGAAGTTTATCTATGAGGAGAAGTAAGGATAGCAGTACCTATGTTATGGCATTAGGTTTCTATCAGTTATCAGTTGGTAGTCAGTTAGTTGGTAGTCAGTTAGTTGGTAGTCAGTTAGTTGGTAGTCAGTTAGTTGGTAGTCAGTTAGTTGGTAGTCAGTTAGTTGGTAGTCAGTTAGTTGGTAGTCAGTTAGTTGGTAGTCAGTTAGTTGGTAGTCAGTTAGTTGGTAGTCAGTTAGTTGGTAGTCAGTTAGTTGGTAGTCAGTTAGTTGGTAGTCAGTTAGTTGGTAGTCAGTTAGTTGGTAGTCAGTTAGTTGGTAGTCAGTTAGTTGGTAGTCAGTTAGTTGGTAGTCAGTTAGTTGGTAGTCAGTTAGTTGGTAGTCAGTTAGTTGGTAGTCAGTTAGTTGGTAGTCAGTTAGTTGGTAGTCAGTTAGTTGGTAGTCAGTTAGTTGGTAGTCAGTTAGTTGGTAGTCAGTTAGTTGGTAGTCAGTTAGTTGGTAGTCAGTTAGTTGGTAGTCAGTTAGTTGGTAGTCAGTTAGTTGGTAGTCAGTTAGTTGGTAGTCAGTTAGTTGGTAGTCAGTTAGTTGGTAGTCAGTTAGTTGGTAGTCAGTTAGTTGGTAGTCAGTTAGTTGGTAGTCAGTTAGTTGGTAGTCAGTTAGTTGGTAGTCAGTTAGTTGGTAGTCAGTTAGTTGGTAGTCAGTTAGTTGGTAGTCAGTTAGTTGGTAGTCAGTTAGTTGGTAGTCAGTTAGTCAGTCAGTTAGTCAGTTATCAATTGGTCAGTTAGTCAGTTATAGGTGGTCAGTTATCATTAAGTCAGTAAGTCAGTAAGTTAGTTAGTCAGTTATCAATTGGTCAGTTATCAATTGGTCAGTTATCAATTGGTCAGTAAGTTAGTAAGTCAGTAAGTCAGTTATCAGTCAGTCAGTTATCAGTCAGTAGTAGTCAGTAAGTCAGTAAGTTAGTCAGCTTGACCCCCAACTTTTCGTACTCAGGCTTTTGCCAAAACTCGAAAGATTTCATCTCTTTTTCTTTAACATACTTGACGTTGATCTTGATGTCTTTCTCTTGGTTAGATTAGTTATCAATTATCAGTTATTCAGTTAGTAGTAGTCAGCTATAGTTGGTCAGTCAGTCAGTTATCAGTTATAGTTGGTCAGTTAGTTGGTAGTAATCGGTAAGTCAGTTAGTAAGTTAGTCAGTAAGTAAGTCAGTAAGTTAGTAATCGGTAAGTTAGTAAGTCAGTAAGTCAGTAAGTCAGTAAGTTAGTCAGTAAGTCATTCAGTTAGTCAGTAAGTCATTCAGTTAGTCAGTAAGTTAGTCAGTTAGTAGTAGTCAGTTAGTAGTAGTCAGTAAGTAGTAGTCAGTAAGTCAGTAAGTTGGTCAGTAAGTTAGTAAGTCAGTCAGTTAGTTAGTCAGTTATTCAGTTATCAGTAAGTCAGTTATTCAGTTATTCAGTTAGTCAGTTAGTTGGTAGAAAGTTAGTCAGTTATTCAGTTATTCAGTTATTCAGTTATTCAGTTATCAGTAAGTCATTCAGTTAGTCAGTAAGTAAGTCAGTAAGTAAGTCAGTAAGTTAGTCAGTTATCAGTTATAGTTGGTCAGTTATCAGTTATAGTTGGTCAGTTATCAGTTATAGTTGGTCAGTTATCAGTTAGTCAGTAAGTTGGTCAGTCAGTAGTAGTCAGTTAGTAGTAGTCAGTAAGTCAGTAAGTCAGTCAGTTATCAGTTATTAATTGGTCAGTAAGTTAGTAAGTTAGTCAGTTAGTAGTAGTCAGTAAGTAAGTCAGTCAGTTAGTCAGTTATTCAGTTATCAGTAAGTCGGTAAGTCAGTAAGTCAGTAAGTTAGTCAGTAAGTTAGTCAGTAAGTTAGTCAGTTAGTAGTAGTCAGTAAGTTAGTAAGTCATTCAGTTAGTAGTAGTCAGTAAGTCAGTCAGTTAGTCAGTTACCAGCTGGTAGTGTCAACGAGTACTTAGCATGTACGGAGTCGATGTACGCCGTAGAGGCGATGGATGCGGTTGAGTGGTGCACTATGTGCAGGTCACCAGTGGGTAAAAAGCATTCACCCGTACGTCCTAAGACTTTGGTTTTGTAAGGCACAACCTACATATTCCTGTATATCAATATATATACTAAGACATGAGTTGAAAGGTAATCGGTAATTCAGTTATCAGTAAGTTAGTTGGTCAGTCAGTTATCAGTAAGTTAGTTAGTCAGCTATAGTTAGTCAGCTATAGTTAGTCAGTTATACTTGGTCAGTTATCAGCTATAGTTAGTCAGCTATAGTTAGTCAGTTATCAGCTATAGTTAGTCAGTTATAGTTGCTGGTATATCAACATTCACAGACTACACTACACCCACTACTCTATCATACTATTCATACTACTCTATCCATGCTGCTCCGGTACATACTGCAGGTAGACTCACATTGAGATGGACCAAGAGACTCCATAAGAGTATCAAATGACCAGTAGATAGGAAGTATTTTTAACTCCTTGCCGTTTAGGGCTAGCAAACAAGAATATTTCGACCACTTGAAGCTCTTGAAAATATACCCCAGGATGCATAGTAGACTATAGTATAGTAGGCCATGGAGATCTAGGAGAAGTAGATCTAGGAGAATTAGATCTAGGAGAATTAGATCTAGGAGAATTAGATCTAGGAGAATTAGATCTAGGAGAATTAGATCTAGGAGAATTAGATCTAGGAGAATTAGATCTAGGAGAATTAGATCTAGGAGAATTAGATCTAGGAGAATTAGATCTAGGAGAATTAGATCTAGGAGAATTAGATCTAGGAGAATTAGATCTAGGAGAATTAGATCTAGGAGAATTAGATCTAGGAGAATTAGATCTAGGAGAATTAGATCTAGGAGAATTAGATCTAGGAGAATTAGATCTAGGAGAATTAGATCTAGGAGAATTAGATCTAGGAGAATTAGATCTAGGAGAATTAGATCTAGGAGAATTAGATCTAGGAGAATTAGATCTAGGAGAATTAGATCTAGGAGAATTAGATCTAGGAGAATTAGATCTAGGAGAATTAGATCTAGGAGAATTAGATCTAGGAGAATTAGATCTAGGAGAATTAGATCTAGGAGAATTAGATCTAGGAGAATTAGATCTAGGAGAATTAGATCTAGGAGACTTAGATCTAGGAGATTTAGATCTAGGAGACTTACTAGACCAGGAGACTTACTAGTCTATAGGACTGCAAGACAATATTCACTAAGGCCACACACTTACTAGATATGGTAGTCTCAACAGTATTATGATATGGTCTGTTGGGTATGGTACTTGGCCTAGCCTGTTCTGGAGTGTATCTTTGAATGTTTGAGATATATCCATGGGTGTCTGGTGGAAGTGCAGAGTCATTAGACCAGGAATAATTCACATATACTCCATAGCATTGTAGAGTCCAGAAAACAGAATCATTGCTCCCCAGAAACTTCACCAACAACTACCACCAGGATTCTGTATCTCTGTGTGGTTATTCTTTGATCTATAGACTGGGTGCATATGCCACACATTCTACCCACACCTGATACACTCGGTTTGCCAGAACAATAGGTACCAGGCACACTAGAGTTCAAGAATAAACTGGATGACTCGGTACTGGGAAGCTTCTCTTAGCTCTGAGGTGGCTGTATACCTGATAGTAGTAGTGAGTCACAAGTAACGAGTAAAGTCACAAGGCACAATCCAAAGTAATAGTCAGGTAATAGTCAAGTAATAGTCAAGGAATAGTCAAGTAATAGTCAAGGCACAATCCAAATTAATAGTCAAGGAATAGTCAAGTAATAGTAAGTAATAGTCAAGGAATAGTCAAGGAATAGTCAAGGAATAGTCAAGGAATAGTCAAGTAATAGTCAAGTGATAGTCAAGTAATAGCCACAAGTCAATAGTAACAGTCACAAGTCAATAGTAACAGTCACAAGTAACGACATTAAGTAATTGACATATTCGGAATTCGGTGTTAAAGGGACAAGTGACTGAATCAGAATATCTCCATGAAGCCATTGTGAAGCATATAGTCAAAGCCCCAACATGGCCAAAGAAGATCCACTAACTGCTCTCTGTTAACCTCTCAAGCAGCAATCTTTTAGTAGGAAGCCATCAGTAGAAGTAGAGTGTCCACACAGTTAATACCATGACTATGTATTCATACGACTTATGATTAACATGAGAGGTATCCCACAAGCCAAGATATTAGTTCATGTATTAACCTTCAAGCTCAGTAGTCAGTCAGTCAGTGAACCTTCAAGCTCGGTTGGCCAGCCTCAGAATCCTAGTCTATGACTATCAATTCGGGTCCACGAATGGTCTGAATTGCTGTAGTGACAGATGGTTTCAGTATCATAGGAACGATATATGTCAAAGATGTTTCTAGCACTCCACTTGTTTAGTCACTCAGTTTCATTCCCAGAACATTGCATTGCGCTAAGAACTGTATGCCAGTCACAATGCCAGATAGACTTAGCATAGAAATAAGGCAATACTAGGGCTTGCACATGAATTGATGCTGGCATGAATAGCACTATGCAATGAGAATAATGCTGAGACACTGACTGTTGGACTGAATATATTGGTGTAGTTTCTGGATCTTAGTGTTTCACTTTAAACTGCAATGTAACAGTCTAATCCCCACAATTCCAACTTTTTGCCAGATCCTTTCGAAAAACAAAGATAAGGATGAAACTCAAATGGGAATTGAACTGGGTATCCAGTACATTTCATATTCACCATAAGATCTGTTCAGAGCATCATCAGAAACCAGAACTGATTGACCAGATGATTAAACAAGTCTCGGCTAGTAATGCATACATTTCATCACGATCAATGATCTAAACCAATCCACATCACATCAAACAACCATAGAGATCAGAAATTGTCGTCGTCGTGTCTGTAGTCATCAAACAACTCCTGGTCCAGGGGCGAGAGAATGGAGTTACCCCGGCCCGGCCTCGGCTGCTCCCACAGCATATCCTCCATCCACAGATCTGCCTGCACCTGGCCCCCGCTGATGACCTGCGCCGCCTGTAAAGACGATAAGTCCCCGGAAAGCTGGCCATCTTTGATATGCGCCAATGGATCGGGCAAGTGGCTGCGGATGGCCTCGGACTCCGTAGGGCGGTACCGCAGAGTGTCCTGGTCACCCGAAATAGAGTGGCCAGAAATGGACTGGTTCTGATAATTCGGGGATTCGAAAGACTTAGGCGCCTCGTGCATGGGCCTATGGTAATCAGGTTCTTTTTCATGCTTTAAAGGGTCACTCATGTGTTCCCGGATATCTTGGCCCGATTTGGTCACCAATTTGTCCCCGTCCTGAGACAATTCCACCTGGCGGTCGGAAATCAGAGTCATGAGCTTAAGGAAGTTGGACTGCTGGAACTTCTCGGTGGTTTCTTGCGACGCCTGGCCTTTGACCATGGAATCCTGGACCTGCCGTGCCGCCTCTGCAAACTGCTCATTGTTAGAACGAGACTTTTCCATCTCCACCGCATTCGGTTCTGTTTTCTCAGCATCCACCCCATGCATTTCCACCGTTTTCTCCGTGTCCACCCCATTTGTGTCCATTTCCATTTCCCGCTCCACCTGGTCAAATTGAGCAGCTAATGACTGGTCGTCTAGCTGCGACACATTGGCCTGGATATGGCCTCCTTGCGAAGTCATGCCCAGAAAACCCATGGGGGCCATCGGCCTTGCGTTCTGGCCTTGTCTCATCTGCATGAACTGCATCTGCCAGTCTGATTTCTGGGGGGCCTGGATCGACATCTGGTTGAAATCCTGCACCCAACTGTCCCCAACATTTTGGACCAGATTCTGAGCCAAATTCGACATGTGCTGGTTATGAGCGTGGTTCTGGTTCTGGAACTGATTAAACTGATTCATATTCTGGAGGTTGGACTGATTTTGAAACTGTGGATGAAACTGCCCCTGGGGCTGATGCTGATTCTGAAACAGGGGCTGAAACAGAGGTTGGAACAGATTTCCCATTTCTGATTGGTTGAACTGGTGAAACTCCTGGTTCAACCTCCCATCAATGCCGCCATGGGCCCGGAATCCCGCCCCTTCAATAGGCCCCGAGATCCGTTCTCTCTGAAGCGTCTGGTCCCGCTGCGTATGCTTGGCAAGCTGACTCACTGCACTTGAAGGCCCACAACTTGCATCCATGTTGATATGATCCTTTTATGAATGACTGATATAAGTGATAAGTGATAATAAATAATGATGACTCTCGATTAGTAACAATGACTTGATGAGTAAAGAGATTGACGTATGACTTCTCAGATTTATGGTGCTCACTCATGTGAATACATCCGAGGATGGCGATCTATGCAGGTCCCCCGCATTCCACCGGCCAATTGACAGCCATTACCCCACCAGTAACAGGATCAGGGTTAGTAGTAGAATATAAGTTGGATAAGTACATGGCAATTAGCACTATCATTATTTTTCACTAGCACCATCAGTGTTAGTCCTCATCAGTACCAGTAGTAGATGAATTGATAGATATCAAATAGAATAACTGCAATATGCTCACAATCAGTCCACAGAAAAACATTGCGGCAATTTGAGCCATTCCGTAGATACAAGACTCTTCTTTCTCTTTCTTCACATGTCTTTGACCAGATAACGCAATGACTACTTTGTTCCTGTTGACCACTTAGCAATAGCCGAAACGTCTTCACTCCAATCGAATCCGACAGTTGATGGCGTTAGAGAATTTCAAAGAATTTAGAATACCGCACTGGAACGAGCAGAAGTTTTTGGGACAAGCTCGAATTTTTGGACCATCAACAAGTTTCGGGACAGAAGATTTGGGCCAAAAAAGAATTATCAATGCAGTCATCAGAATCATGATAATAAGTCACACCAATATCTGAAGAGTTTTGCACCATCACCCATTCCAGTAGTATCTTAATTGTCTTGTATCATCAGTCCTAGTGCCCCCCAGTATCGGTATCATCAATACTGAATGTGTTACTTGTCGTAGTATATAATTGTATCAATTCATATCACCTCGTAAGATTTCGTTTGATTTCGTTTGATTTCGTTTGATTTAGTGTCAATTGTGCATCACTCTTGGCACAGTTCTATTATGGCCCTAGTGTAGACTTTGTGAATCATATCATCAGTCCCTAAACTGTATCAGTCGTATGTGGTATAGTCCCAGTAAACTCCAGTATAGTCCAGTATAGTCCAGTATAGTCCTAGTATAATCCAATATAGCCCAGTATAGTCCTAGAAAAGTCCTAGTATAGTCCTAGTAAAGTCCTAGTAAAGTCCTAGTAAAGTCCTAGTATAGTCCTAGTAAAGTCCTAGTATAGTATAGTCCAGTATAGGCTTGGCACCATAAACATAGTATACTCCTAACCTAGTAATGGTATGGACTGATTATTCCAAAGGAGGAAGATGAACGAGAGACGGTAAAAAATGGTATGGGAGTAGAAGGGGGGATGCGGTGCCTTTATATGTTTCGCAGTATGTCGTCCTGCATAGCTGGTGGCTGCAAATAAAGTGGGCGGGGTCAGGGGTGAGGAAATGTCTATAAAAGGCGCCCGCCCCCGCGAACCCTCAATCTCCAAAATTATTTCAGCCCCTCTTTTCTTTCTCCTTAAATAGAAGGTGTCTAGTGATAGTTAGTTTGGTAATAGTTAGTCTGGTGATAGTTAGTCTGGTGGAGGTGACACTGTGTATAGAATGGATAGAATGGATAGAATGGATAAACAGCCAAGATTGATTTGACTTTATTGCAACTCGGTGTATTAGTCAGATGAATGATCATGTCAAGGGTCAGCTATACTTTTCATTGTGCACACTCATTGGCTGGAACCATTCCGTACAGTGCTATTTTGAGGATCGCAAATTTAGGGACAAAGTTAGAGACAACTTAGGAGCAGAGTTAGGGACAAAGTTAGAGACAGAGTTAGAGACAAAGTTAGGGACAAGTTCAGGGACAAAGTTAGGAAAAAAGGTAGGAGCTCTCAGGCACACAGGAACACTCAGGGACATGACGTTAACATAAGGAGAACTCTACGAGAGTTATTATCTGTTAAAGCCAAAAGACTCATCGCACTAGGATATTCCTAATATGTTCCTTCCACTATGACTAGTACTATTGCAAGTGATGCCATTGACTAATACTGCTACCATTGGATGTAGTATTCATTACTTGTTGTTTACTCCTACTACTTCCACTAATACTAACATTATTATTACTATGGCTAGTATTATTACTAGTTTCATTCCAAGTGTTACTGTTAGATTCAGGTACTCTGTTTACTATGTTCATTTGCCGATGAGTCCCCAGAAAGGAATCAGGCTACTTGAGTAGTTAACAGTGGGGCCTCATTTCAACCGGTTGCTAGGTGGGGAAAACCCTTCACATTCATCGTGGTACCTCGTACAATGATGGCAGAGCACGGGCTTCATGGAATGGCCATTGTTAGCATGGAATTGGATGGCGAGGCTTCGAAATCAGTCGGTGAAGCACTGCGATGGTGGTTCTAATAGTTACTACTAGCATTACTACTACCATTGATATTGGTATTAAAGTTAGTATTACTACTATTGTTTTAATTTTGTTACCGAAACTACAAGTGTTATTACCAAGAGAATTCAAACAAACCCAAGAAGCAGATTTGAGAGACAAATCCAAAAAACGATCCAAGAAGCAGAGCCAAGAAGCAGAGCCAAAAAAATGTGCTAAGAATTCGAGCTAAGAAGCAAACCTAATAACCTAAGGAATGATCTAAGAAATGACCTAAGAAATGACCTAAAAATGACCCGAGAAGCAGAGCTAAAAGAATGAGCTACGAACCGAAGCTTCCATAAAGACTCTATTATGAACAGTGTTACATGAATTGTATTGTGGACTATATCATGGACAAGTTCATATACACAGTGGTATAGACAGTAGTGGAGTGGAATTCTAGAATTAGTATGATCTATACATCCGTTCTAAGTGAATACGTGAAGCATGGTGGAGAATGAGATAGCAGATAGCATGGCTAGAGTAAGTTTGGCCATGTCATGGGACATGTATAGGTGGAGCGAGAGCTCTCTGCCGGCAATGTAAAAAGCCAAGGATTCGGGAAAGTCTGATTGCCATAAAAACTGGAAAGTCAATTCAGAAACAGCACACCTAGAAACAGCTTGTCAGTGGCAATGACACTGGAGCATTTGCAACCAAAAAGACGGTCCCTAGTCCACCAAGACAGACATTGTCCATGAATAGAAATTGCCCATACACGGATTGTCCATAGACAGATTATCCATAGATAGACATTATTCATAGGCAGATTATCCATCGACAGATTATCCATCGACAGAAATTGTCCTTAGACAGACATTGTCCATGAGTAGAAATTGCCCATACACAGATTATCCATAAACAGACATTATCCATCGACAGATTATCCATCGACAGATTATCCATAAACAGAAATTGTCCTTAGACAGATCATCCATAGACAGATCATCCATAGACAGATCATCCATAGACAGATCATCCATACACAACATCATCTTTAATCCTTCTCCCCAACTATTCATTTCCAAAAAGATCCTCGAAAGCAGGTCCCACAAACTCGTGCACGTTGGACGTCTGCATGGCCCGGTTGTAGCGGTCAAAAGCCATTCTGCTGGCCCGTCTAACCACTGCACAAGCCGAATAACAAGCAAGGAGAGGAAGAACCGAGGAGTCGATTTCACCGTCATGCTCCCAAACGTGTTTTTCGTAGTGCCCAGCCCAAACCAAAAACGTGGCCATGGCTCCAGTCAAAGTATCACCTTGACCTCCGACCCGACGCAACGAGCCTTGCATATCGTTGACCACGTGCTCTGATTTCTTGGCTATGACCTCGTAGGCACCCTTTTTCACCACCAAAACGCCGCCAAGGCTGTGGGACACTCTCTGTGCAGTTTCAACAGAATCATCATTATCGATGGCCAAGGCAGAGCAGATCCGGCCAAACTCAACCACGTTGGGTGTGATTACCGCTTTGGAAAACCCTCTGACCACCCCCGGGTCGAGTGAAACCAAAAAGAGCGAGTCTGCATCGAGAATCACTGGTTTATTGGCCACCTTGATCTCCTGCAAAATCCGGCTAAGCGTCTTCAACATAAGCGGGTCCCGGCCAAACCCGGGTCCAAGTATAAACACGTCCATGCGCTCAATGAGCCCGGAGATCTTCGGCATGATGTGTTTTTCAATCACCTGCTCCACGTCCCTGTTTTGAAGCGCTTCTTCAAGCGGTTTGGCCCGGAATTCCGCCCATTTGGCCTCCGCCAAGAACCTGTACACTTCTGGGTTCAGCAGCTCGTACAAATAGGGGTGGATCATCAAATCCGGCGAGTACCCTTTAATTATGGGGCCTGCTAGCTTTTCACACACGACATGGCTTAGATCGGCGCCCACTAGGGCTGCCGAATGGGAGGCGAAGAAAGGGGCGCCGGTGTAGTCTTCACATCCGCCAAAAACACAAACTTTTCCGGCCTGGCCTTTGTGGAAGCCGGATTGGAGGGGCTGGATGATTTTCCGGGCGAGCCGGAGCAAGTCTTTCTGGGATTTTCCTGATAACATGGTAAAGTATAAGTTGCTGTAACAGTCACGTGTGATAGGCACGTGATTGGGGTGGTTCATATTGTAGTCACATGATCACTTACTCACGTGATTTCATTAACGTGATCTTGCATTAAACACACGATTCCCCAACTCGTATGCCCCTGACTGTAAACTTGAAACATCCCCAGCTTATAACACAAATTAAATCTTCTGTTAATGCGTTCTCGGGGTACGTATTCTGTTGTAGATTTAGTTCACGTGACTCTCTTTCTAGTGGCACGTGTTTATAAGCACGTGATCAGCTGACACATGATGACGTCACGCGACGTGAATCACGTGAAGCCGGCGCACGTGCTGTGGCGGCCCTCCAATCTCACTTGCTCCCTCACTCCCCACTTTTACAACCATCAATGTCCGTTGCTAAAATCTCGTCCAGATACCTTTTTCCCGCCCTCGGTGCTGCCGGCGCCGTTGGGTTGGCCACGTACTTCTCCGGCCCCATGATCTTCAACGAAAATCCCAAGACCTTCAAAGACGGAAGTGAGTGGATAGACTTGAAATTGAAGGACTCATGGAAAGTCTCCTCCAACACCAAACATTACGTGTTCGAATTGAACAGCGCCGAGGATGTTTCGGGGTTGGTGACGGCCTCGTGTCTCATGGCCAAGTACGTCACGGAAAAAGGCAACAACGTAATTAGACCTTACACACCCATTTCGGACGTGGACCAAAAGGGCACGCTTGATTTCATTATCAAGACGTACCCCGAGGGTAAGTTTTCGCAGCACGTGTGGAACTTGAAGCCCAACGACACGGTGTCGTTCAAGGGCCCAATTGTCAAGTGGAAGTGGGAGCCCAACCAGTTCAAGAGAATCACTTTGATTGGTGGAGGCTCGGGTATCACTCCGTTGTACCAATTGCTCCACGAGGTGACCAAAAACCCCAACGACAAGACCAAGGTGGACTTGTTCTATGGATCGGTGAGTGAAGACGATATTTTGTTGAGAAAGGACCTCGACAAGATTGCTGCCGAGCACAAGGACCAGGTCAACATCCACTACTTCTTGGACAAGGCACCCGAGGGCTGGAAGGGCCATACTGGCCACATCACCAAGGATTTCTTGAAGGAACACTTGCCTGGCCCTTCTGCAGACTCCAAGGTGTTCGTGTGTGGCCCTCCTCCCTTGTATAAGGCCATTTCGGGCCCCAAGAACTCGCCCACCGACCAGGGTGAAGTTACCGGTGCCTTGGCCGACTTGGGTTACACCAAGGACAATGTCTTCAAGTTTTAAGAAAACTCAAGTAAAACTTATCTGAAGTTGACTATGGCTTGGACTAGGTATAGACTATCCCTGTGGTATGTCATGATAGAGTGGTCTGAATATCCTAAAAATTTATATATTCACTGACTAATCGGAGTAGACTAAAAGGGACGTTAGATTTGTGCACTTGGTTCTAACTGTAATCATCTTTTAAATATCCGGCATATAATTACTGAAACTGGATATAACCGCCATTTTCCAATATCTTAGTGTGAACCGTACATTCAGAGGCTATTACATCTGATCCAATTGGATCCAACGGTCCGACTCTACACATTTGATGGAGTTACTTCATATAGCAAAAAACCTGCATATAACATCAATATACTGCATACAAGATGTTCATTTGTTTGTAAGGGAGATATCGGGCTACTTGAGAATGGGGTCGAGATACGGGGATTGTGTGCCTTTTTATGAATCTGAGTGCTCTCCCAAGTGTGATTTTTCAAACTTAAAGGGGCACCTCAAGACCACATCATGTATAGTAAAAGTGTGATTGGCTACTCTTGACACAGAAAATAGACTGCATATAAACAAATATCCTACATACAAGCTACATATCCGGCATATAAACAACACATCCTGCACACAACCACATACATCATCACGCTCACCACTCATCTCCACTCAACAATGAGTATCCGTATTGCAGTCGAAGGGTGTTGCCATGGAGCACTCAACCAGATCTACCGTTCGGTCCCCAAGGACATAGATCTCCTCCTCATCTGCGGAGACTTCCAGGCGTTCCGAAACAAAGCCGACCTCAAGTCGTTTAGCGCCCCAGAAAAGTACCGTCTCATGATGGATTTCCACGAGTACTACTCCGGACACAAAAAAGCACCAGTGTTGACGATTTTTATAGGGGGCAACCACGAGGCGTCGCTGTACCTCCGCGAGCTCCAGTTCGGTGGCTGGGTCGCCCCGTCCATCTATTACCTTGGGGAGTACGGTACTGTATGGTATAAAGGCCTCCGGATCTCAGGCACCAGTGGGATTTTCAACTACGCCTCTTTTGTGGGCAAGCACGACTACACACTCCCGTACGACCGCTCGGCCATCCGGTCAATCTACCACGTCAAGCCCAAGAACTTCGTCAAGCAGCTTTTGACTGGCCATTCGGATATTGTGCTTTCGCACGACTGGCCCCAGTGGATCTGGGAGCGTGGTGACCTGAAGTCGCTTCTCAGGAGGAAAAAGCACTTGAAGAGTGATATGAAGTCGGGCCGCTTGGGGTCTCCTTTGGCCATGGAAGCCTTGAGGCATCTTCGGCCTCGGCACTGGTTTTCGCTGCACCTCCATACGAGGTTTACTGCTGATTACAAGCACCGGCTGAAACGGAAGCTTCTGGATTGTGGTGAAATACCATTGGATATGGAAGCCACTGAAAAGCCGGGAGAAGCTGCTGAAAAGTTCGGAGAGATTCCCTTGGATATGGAAGCCACTGAAAAGTCGGGAGAGATTCCCTTGGATATGGAAGAAACTGAAAAGTCGGGAGAGATTCCCTTGGATATGGAAGCCACTGAAAAGTCGGGAGAGATTCCCTTGGATATGGAAGAAACTGAAAAATCGGGAGAAACTGCTGAAAAAACCGAAGAAACCACTGAAATACCCAAAGAAATAGCCTTGGATATGAAGAATCCAGGAGAAATACCCGTGAATATGGAGAATTCAAGAGAAATACCCGTGGATATGGATAGTTCAGGCGAAATTTCTTTGGATATGGATGAAAGTTTGGGGGAAAAGAATACAGAAAAACACGAAGACCCCTCCAAGCCGTGTCTCGAGGCCGTGGCCAAGAAAATCACCACGGGCATGAACCAGAAATTTACCAGTTTCTTGGCCTTGGACAAATGTCTCCCCAAACGGAAGTTCCTCGAGATCGTCAAGATCAAAACCGACGCACCCAAGTCCGACCGCAAGCTCTACTATGACCCCCGAGCAATTGCCATTCACCGGGTGGTTGAAAATGCGGTGAAAACGCCTCAATGGCAGGAGTTGGACGCCCGGAACATGCTCCAGGTGTCGAAAATCCAGCCTCTTTTGGATGAGTTGGACCATAAGGTGGTGCAGGAAATGCAGAACGTGAGTGGCGACCTCCAGATTCCCCATAACTTCAAAATCATAGCACCAATTGCTTCGGCCCCGGAACCCAAGGTGCAGTACTGGGAGAATAACCAAACCAATGAGTTCTGTCAAAAGTTCAACATCCCCAAGCCGGATCTCAACAAGGATTAGCCGGGGATTAGCCAAATCTTGGGATTAGCAAGTGCATAGTTTCCAGTAGAGTATCCAGATCTTGGGATTAGCCAGATCTTGGGATTAGCAAGTACATAGTTTCCAGTAGAGTATAGTGGTATAATAGTGTATAGTACAATGAATCAGCAAATGACCAAAAGAATATTGAAGATCACATCAGAATTTCTACTTCATATAGTATAGTAGAGCATGGTAGAGGAGACCAGATTCAAGTAAGGTCGAGTATAGTATGTAGTATGTAGTATGTTGTTATAGTATGTAGTATGTAGTATGTAGTATGTTATAGTATGTAGTATGTAGTATTTAGTATGTAGTATGTTGTTATAGTATGTAGTATGTTGTATGTTGTTATAGTATGTAGTATTAGTATGTTTGGTGGTAATGATTTGCAGAAAGATTTCTGTGTTGGAGAATAAGAATTGAAGGAAATGGTCGTTGCTGACAAGTGAAGGTTCTTGGCAGGCAGTGTAGTCAATAATTACACCTTCAAATGCACCAGCAGTAGCTTTCTCTAGAAGGTGATGGTATTGGGGGTCAGTTTCTGTCAAAGCCTTCAAGGAAAAACAAAAGCTTGTCATTTACAAACAGCTTGTGAATGGAAAACACCTTTTTCTTTTTCTTATCCGTATTAGTATGTTGTTATAATATGCAGTATGTTGTTATAGTATGTTGTTATAGTATGTAGTATGTTGTTATAGTATGTTGTTATAGTATGTTGTTATAGTATGTTGTTATAGTATGTAGTATGTTGTTATAGTATGTTGTTATAGTATGTAGTATGTTGTTATAGTATGTTGTTATAGTATGTAGTATGTTGTTATAGTATGTAGTATGTTGTTATAGTATGTTGTATGTTGTTATAGTATGTAGTATGTTGTTATAGTATGTAGTATGTTGTTATAGTATGTTGCTATAGTATGTAGTATGTTGTTGTTTTAAGTCACAGTTAAAGTCTGTGACGTTAAGACTAAGTTATCGTTGATAATTCCCCAGAAGGAGAAATCTGAGCTGGTTTTTTGGAGTTGTCAAGACAAAAACAGACTACGGAAACACTTTTCACCAGAAATAGCGGCCATTATTCTTCTCACCTCAGGTTTTCCTGGTACTTCCTACAAAAGGCAGGTAGATGGGCCTTAACAATGTCAGTGAGTGAGCAGTGAGTGAGCAGAGAGTGAGCAGTGAGTGAGCAGTGAGTGAGCAGAGAGTGAGCAGTGAGTGAGCAGAGAGTGAGCAGTGAGCAGTGAGTAGTGAACAGAGACATTCAGAATTGGTATTGAGATTGGATATTGAGATTGGTGTACGGTGGGATAGTCAATGGAATCTTGCAAAGTGACAATAAGGGACAAGAGCCTTAGATATTATGAGTAGTCAATGAGTAGTCAATGAGTAGTCAATGAGTAGTCAATGAGTAGTCAATGAGTAGTCAAGAATGCCTTAGTAATCTGAATCAGTAGTCTATCAGTGGTCTATCAGTGGTCTGTCAGTGGTCTGTCAGTGGTCTGTCAGTGGTCTGTCAGTGGTCTGTCAGTGTCAGGAAACTAGTGACAGTAGGAGCCAGATGGAGTCAGTTGCAACCTTGTATAGTGATAAGTTCCAAGAAAATTCTTTCGTATTGAGTAATCAATGGAAGCTTAGTAGTCGTAATCAGTAGTCACGAACCGTATAGATATGCAACGTGGGAGTAAGTGTGAGTCAAGGTATCCACCAAGTTAAGAACTGGAAGAGTCTCATTCCAATGACTCCCGTCTCTACCAAAACATTTTCAGCGTCAGTCAGTTTGGACCGTGTTAGTATCGGGCAGAGGTGCCATGAAACGTCAAGAGGTACGCATAAACTATGGTGGATCTGTTTTGGTGAGTCAGTCATAGTCAATCCTTGATTCTATTGGCTGGGCTGGGGAGTGTCTGATGTAAGGCCGTTCGTGGAAATCCTACTGAAGTATAATTGCGAGCAGTCCAAAACTCTACTTAGTCTTCGATTCTACTCTCTTCCTATAGTCTCCAAGTATACAGTCTCTAGTCTCTTCCTACAGTCTCCAAGTATACAGTCTCTAGTCTCTTCCTACAGTCTCCAAATATACAGTCTCCAAGTATACAGTCTCTAGTCACTATAGACTCCAATACTGCTCTCTTATAGTCTCCTAGATTTTCCATAGCACACTGTCTAGTCACTATAGACTCCAATACTGTTTTCTTGTATTTTACTATAGATACCAGGCTCATAGTGTCATGGTCTTAGACCTCAAGCCATAGTCAAGCCATAGTCAAGCCATAGTCAAGCCATAGTCATAGTCATAGTCATAGTCATAGTCATAGTCATAGTCATAGTCATAGTCATAGTCATAGTCAAGCCATAGTCAAGCCATAGTCATAGTCATGTACATTGCTGAACACTGTCACAAGAAACGTGGTCAAGAATTGAGAACCTGGCACTTCAGAGAAATGTGTGAAGTTACTTACTTCATGTACCTCATGGACGAAGGGTATGACGCCGAACAAATCCTCAAACAATTTGAAAACTGTTTGAAGAGAGAAGCAGTTACACTTCCTACGAAAGGAATGGCAATCATAATTGCTGAGCAGTAGCTCCTGGAAATGAAGCAATGCCTTGATGCTACCCTGGAAAAGAAAAATGTCATGTTAGTACGGAGGGGTAACAGAATTACCAAGCAAGGTGACAATAAAAGGGATCTCTCATATGTGATCTGCTTCAATTGCAACGAAAGAGGTTATTACCTGAGGCACTGCCCCAAGCCCAGTATAGTCCTAGTAAAGTCATAGTATAGTCCAAGTAAAGTCATAGTATAGTCCTAGTAAAGTCCTAGTAAAGTCATAGTATAGTCCTAGTAAAGTCCTAGTATAGTATAAGCCCAGGAAGGATAAGGGTGGATATGTACCAAATGGACAGACTATGCTGTATTTACCACGAGAGGTGGCATTCGTATGGGATTCGGGTAGTGCAGTACATGTTGTGAATCGATTAGATTTCTTTCAGACTTTTGTTGAAAAGAAAGAGAACTTTACGGTCGCAAACAACACCTCCATGGAATCCTCTGGATTTGGTACAGTGTTATTACAAGTTTTCAACTTTTGTTTTAGTATATATTAATATACAGGGATATGTAATTACCTTACAACACCAAAGTCCTATGTAACGGGTCCACAGCGCTTCTTATACTTTTCAGTTCGGCTAAGACCCACACAGCCTCCATTGTTCAGGGTCTGCACAACCCTATTGTCCTTTCAATGGCCTGCGTACAACATATCCACGAAGTACCTTGCCTCCGTACACGCTAGGTATTCGTTGACATTTTTTGATTTAATAAATCGATTCTTTTTGTTAATAAATCGATTCTTTTTGTTAATAAATCGATTCTTTTTGTTAATAAATCGATTCTTTTTGTTAATAAATCGATTCTTTTTGTTAATACGATTTTTTGATTTAATAAAACAATTTTTTGATTTAATAAATCGATTTTTTTTGTTAATACGATTTTTTGTGTTAATACGATTTTTTGATTTAATAATACGATTTTTTGATTTAATAAGTCGATTTTTTGTGTTAATACGATTTTTTGATTTAATAAATCGATTTTTTGATTTAATAAAACAATTTTTTGTGTTAATAATACGAATTTTTGTGTTAATAAAACAATTGTTTGATTTAATAAAACAATTTTTTGTGTTAATAAAACGATTTTTTGTGTTAATACGAATTTTTGTTTTAATAAATCGATTTTTTGTTTTAATAAAACAATTTTTTGTATTAATAATACGATTTTTTGATTTAATAAACCAATTTTTTGTGTTAATAATACGAATTGTTGATTTAATAATACGATTTTTTTGTTAATAAAACAATTTTTTGTGTTAATAAAACAATTTTTTGTGTCAATAAAACGATTTTTTATGTCAATAAAACAATTTTTTGTTTTAAAGAGGGAAGAACTGGTTAAAATTCCACTACTTGGATATGGAAACGGTAACGTAAAGAATGTGAAGACATTGGAAAAAGTTCTGGAAAGAGTTTTCTTTTTTTTTTTATAACATTCAATAACCTTGGAAATGGATTAACCAGAGAGAAGATTTGGGAATGGAATAGTCATGATTTATTTGTGGCCCTACAAAATTCAGTCTACAAAACTCTATAAAACTCTATAAAACTCTATAAAACTCCATAAAACTCTATAAAACTCTATAAAACTCAGTCTATAAAACTCTATAAAACTCTATAAAACTCTATAAAACTCTATAAAACTCTATAAAACTCTATAAAACTCTATAAAACTCTATAAAACTCTATAAAACTCTATAAAACTCTATAAAACTCTATAAAACTCTATAAAACTCTATAAAACTCTATAAAACTCTATAAAACTCTATAAAACTCTATAAAACTCTATAAAACTCTATAAAACTCTATAAAACTCTATAAAACTCTATAAAACTCTATAAAACTCTATAAAACTCTATAAAACTCTATAAAACTCTATAAAACTCTATAAAACTCTATAAAACTCTATAAAACTCTATAAAACTCTATAAAACTCTATAAAACTCTATAAAACTCTATAAAACTCTATAAAACTCTATAAAACTCTATAAAACTCTATAAAACTCTATAAAACTCTATAAAACTCTATAAAACTCTATAAAACTCTATAAAACTCTATAAAACTCTATAAAACTCTATAAAACTCTATAAAACTCTATAAAACTCTATAAAACTCTATAAAACTCTATAAAACTCTATAAAACTCTATAAAACTCTATAAAACTCTATAAAACTCTATAAAACTCTATAAAACTCTATAAAACTCTATAAAACTCTATAAAACTCTATAAAACTCTATAAAACTCTATAAAACTCTATAAAACTCTATAAAACTCTATAAAACTCTATAAAACTCTATAAAACTCTATAAAACTCTATAAAACTCTATAAAACTCTATAAAACTCTCCATAAAACCCATGCTCTTTAGTAATTTATGCCTGATCGATTATATTCTTGATCTCTCAGAAGAAGGAATCTGGACTCCTTTTTGCGGAAACACTTTTCACCACAAAAATAGCAGTCATTGTTTTTGGTCGTCGCACTAACCGATACTGTTAAATGGCATGCGGCGACCTTGCATGGTTATTGCTATTATCAGCCAGAGAAACTTCATGTTCAGACCACCTAAGATGTTCAGTTATGAGCACTGATGCTGGTATGGTACGCGACAGCTTGGCCGGAATCGGAATTGAGGGGTGCGGCCGGAATTAAGGGGTGCGGCCGGAATTGAGGGGTGCAGCCGGAATTGAGAGGTGTAGCCGGAATTGACCGGAATTTAGAGGTGCAGCCGGAATTGAGAGGTGCGGCCGGAATTGTCCAGCTACAAGACCTCCAAAAGTCCACCACGAACAAACTGTGCACTCAAAAACATGCATTGCGAAGTCCGGAATTCCAGCATTCCAACCATCGCACTCTTTATTCGGCACGATGAAAAAAAGACCGTTTGCGTTGGGCCTTTTTGTGCTGGGGTAGCCGGGTGTACGGGTGTGCATGGGCTTTCGCATCCCCCGGTTTACCCAAGTTCCGGCATTCTGATCAGCCGTACTTACATGCTCTAACTATGGTGATCTGTCAGTCGTAAAGTAGATAGTAGTAGATAGTAGTAGAGTGTATAGTACTGCATAGTACTGCATAGTACGGTATAGTAGGGCATAGTAGGGCATAGTACGGTATAGTACGGTAAGTACGGTAAGTACGGTATAATAGAGTATAGAGAGCAGTCACGTGCGAACTTCTCATCTCCACATGTCGGTGCAAAGCTTGATTGCTCATTACCTCAAGCAAAACGGGTACCATGAAACGCTAGCTGTGTTTCAGAAGGAGCACGGCAAGATCTTGGACACCGAACCTGTGCATGGCGAGTCTCTCCTGCAGATTGTGGCTGACCGGAAAGTATACGTTGAGGCAAAGACTCAGGACCTGGTGGTTCTGGACGAGAAGGCCTCGCTACGGAAAACGCTTTTCCGCAACTGGTGTGTTCCATACCCCAGCCTGGCTGTAGAGGTTTTGGCTCCACCACACTTGGTTGTGGATAGTGCCATTTTTGAACGTGGAGACAAATATGCGCTTACGAGGTATGCGCTTATGGCGACGGCCCGGAAATCGCTAGTTGTGGCCGATTTGGATTCCGGAAAAACGGTGTTTGAGGTGGATAACCCGATTTCAAGCGTTATCAGACACGTTTGCGTCCACAACAACCAGATTTTCCTCTGTGGAATGGATGGGAAACTCGTTGTGGGCACCTTGGACGTTGAAACGCATAGCTTCCATGCTCTTGTCGAGCACCAGCTCCACGCCCGGCTCGTGATGGATCTCAAAATTATCGAGTGGCGCCTGAGAACGTACCTTGTGAGTATGGGAACGGATTCCGTGGTGAAAGTGTTTTTAGTGGGAGAAAAAATCGAATTAAGAGGAGAATTCCGTCTTTCTAGCCCCGGGTCCTGCATGGAAGCAGTGGTCCTCAACAACTCCCTCTACATTTTGGCATGCAAACAAGATATCACCTTGATGGATGTCTTATGTCTTGAGTCGAGTCTCGTGCTAAAGTTCCGTATAGCTCTTAACGATGCCGAGTTCTCGGCCACGGGTTTCTCGGCCAGGAGCATAAGTGTGCTCCACCAAGACCGTCCTTTAGTGGCCATTGCCACATCCCACGAGCCGTACATGCGGGCCATAATCATAGAGTTCAAGGAGGAAAACGACCCGGAAAAAATCGCACGTCTGCAGATCGTCTCCAACTTGAACACGCTCTCTCCTCAGGATAAGTATAGCAATGCACGGATTCAGTGGAGAAACGATGGCAGTGGGCTCTGGATTGCGGGCGAAGATGGCGTCATACGTGGTCTAGATCTCTTGGCCGAGAAGGTGGTGGTGGCCATGGACGGCCACGAGGGGCGCATCAGAAGCATGTGTTTCTGGAAAGACACGTTTTTGACCTGTGGAATCGATAAAACGGTCAAGTACTGGAGCTAGACTTGGTGTACCAACTTCTCTGTATGGCCGAGGAAATCCATGTGTAAAGGACTTCTTTCCCCGTGCAACTAGTGTTATACAGTATAGAAGTGTGTACAGTCTACTATTCTAAACACTACACTGAACACTACACTGAACACTACACTGAACACCACTCTAAACACTACTCTACACTACACTGTGTTCTGGACTATAACTGTATGACTGCTGACTTGTACGACCACTCTTACAATCGTATTAGTGTATAGTTGTAGTGTATAGTTGTAGTGTATAGTTGTAGTGTATAGTTGTAGTGTATAGTTGTAGTGTATAGTTGTAGTGTATA